>VMKM01003681.1:0-31305 GCA_008360985.2 Macquaria ambigua | reverse complement strand
TCTATTTCTTCTTCTCTTTGCTCTCCTCCCTCCATCCTCCACCTAACATTTACCAGTTCACCCTTCTGTCATTATTTTCTCTTTCTTTCAACTAACAATCTCTTCTCTGAAACAACACTCTGATTGATTGATTGTATGTGTGTGTGTGTGTGTGTGTGTGTGTGTGTGTGTGTGTGTAGCATTTAGATGAATAGAAACACAATAGAGCACAATAAAGTGAGCCTGACCTTGTCTGTCATTCAGCAGCTTTGAGCCAATCAGAGACGCTTCCACCTGCACGCTGCTGTGTCTTCAACCAATAAACTGTATTGTTCTCTGTCTATCTGTGTGTGTGTGTGTGTGTGTGTGTGTGTGTGTGTGTGAGTGAGCAGGGACTGAAGAGATGTTATTGATTTTTCAGGTGATCATCATTTTCTCTCTGCTCTCTCTTTGGGCTGGTTGACGTTTTTTTCTTAATGGTGTTTTAGGTCTGCATCACTAGAGCATGCTGGGAGATCGGCTAATAAGCAAAAAGACGTGTCAGTGACCTGTGTGTGTGTGTGTGTGTCGGGGATGGTGTGTTTAACATGCTAAATAAAGAAGTCAACAACCGTTTGAATGCGGAGAAAGAGGAGAAACTGTGACCGTCTAAGTGCCTTTGAGGAAGGCGGTTCTGTGATTGGCTGAGAGACCTGTCAGTCAAGTATACAGGCCCTAAGTCTTACTTACTCCCATTAGGTACCTCGGTAAAAGTCATAATATGATAAGAACATTCAGATTTGCCTCTAAGAAACACATGGCAGGAAGTGATATTGGAAATTAAGAAAGTCTCATGTCTCAGTCTTCTGTTGTTATAGAGAAGTTGAGGTTTTTCCTGCTGTCTGTTCCTGAAGGCACCATCTAGTGGCTAGTTGTAGGTAGGCTGGTGAACCAACTACTTGTATAACTCAATAACATACGTTGTTGTGTAATGTTAAACCTTTCAATCAGTTTGGGAGTGATCACAGGTTCCAGACCTCCGAATCGCTGCCGACCTCTTCAATAACATTTTCAGTGATTTTAATTGTTGTGCTCATTGACCAATCAGAGCTTTGTAGGGAGGATTAGTAATAGGGACGGTTAGGGTCGACTTAAATAAAAAAAACCCTCAGATGGATATATTTGATCTGATGACGAAAGTGAAGTCTGAAGGACAGACGTGTTGGTCACTGCTGACTGGTTGAAAACTGAAAAAGACCGACATAAATACAATTAAAACTAAATAATGAGGCCAGAGTGTTGATGTTCTGGTGTGTAATCGTAGATTATGCCTTTAACATCTTCAGCATCCATCTGTGTTGGTCCCAGTGTGGTTTAAATTCACGTTATTATCCTGTGTAAGTTTTGCTAACATGGCCTGTTAGGTAGTTCACTAACAAGGTTAAAATATTAAGAGGGAAACAAAAGCTTTTCAAGAAACGTAAACTAAATTTATTTTTCTACAAATGAGTGTTATGAGTTAAAACAGAAAACTTCTAAAGGGAAAATGTCATTTTAATTACCTGTATAACATCTTCAATACATGAAATGCAGGTCAGTGCTTTAAAAAGACAATTTATACAACAACTTTAAAAGTTAAACTTAATTTATCTGAAATTCAATGTCATGTTTTCATATTTACTATCAATCCTCCAATCCGTCTGATCTCTTACATCATGAGTCAAAACTGTTCTTTCATTCAGCAGAAAAACAGCAGCTTGATGATTTTGGGGCTTTAAGGTTTCCCCTGACATCAGCGATGTGGTGCACGTTTTCAATATACGCTCGCCCAGAGTTAGGAAGCCGAGTTTGAGATGAAGATATTTGGCAGGCGGCGGAGCCCGGCGCTGGGGGCAGGTGTTACAGCAGCTCCCATTAATACAGCTAATTAACATTAGCCACTATTCTAATTAACACGCAAACTAATTAGGAAATAATTAACCAACATAAAAAATCTGATCTTAATAAGAAAGACTGAGGGACGAGTTCGAGGTGGCGTCGCAGACGGATGGAAAAACTGGGCCTGGTGGGAGGGACCAGAGGGGGCGATGATGTGGATCAGTGAGGTCTGTTGTCTGTGACGCCAACAGGGGCCCAAACGGGGGCCGAGGAAGTCCAAACGGGGGCCACAGCAGCATCTTCAGATAACAGTAATGGCTTCATGTTATTATGTCTTTGATTTTTATAAGTCACTTCTGGAGTTTTTAGTTTTATGTATTCTTCTTCTTCAATTTCAGCTTCGGTGTGTGTGTCATTTTCTTCTTCTTTTTTATGTTATTAAGTGAGAGCCGCCCTGCATGCCTGAAAATATGTTTTTTTTCTCTTTCGTCTGACGACTGCGTCTTCATCACATTCAGGTTTTCATGAGACCAGGAAAATAATTTGACCAAGAATAAAATCTTAACTCGAGCTTCACTTGCTGGCTTTCTGGTCTTGAAAGCTTTGGAAAAAACTCACAAGTGAACTTCAAGTTAATCATTTTTGTTTATTTATTTGTTTATTTATTTACTGGTCTGACAACTATCTCCAAGGTCAAGAATTTACTTTCACACTCAGCTGCACAACAATGACTTTTGTCCTAAGTAGATCCCTATGCAGCTGATCAGCTGATCCAGAGCGCTGCATTTAGTCTGGGTTGAAGTTTCTGTTGGCGATCAACATATGTGTGTGTGTGTGTGTGTGTGTGTGTGTGTGTGTGTGTGTGTGTGTGTGTGTGTGTGCACAGTTAGCTCTACAGCTGTTCTTGAGAATTTATTTTCAAATTCCTCCTCTCAACTTCTTGCCACTGCTGCAGTTTGTGTCTCATTTCTTTTTTTTCTTTGCTTCCTGAAAACCAAACGAATGAGAGGATGGAGAAGTAGAGGAGGAGGAGGAGGAGTAGAGGAAGATGAGGAGGAGGAGGAGGAGGAGAGGAGGAGGAGGAGGTTAGAAAAGGTCAGTAGGAGGAGTGGAGGTGAGCTGGAGGTTTGCTTAGTTGATTTTAGCTTCAGATAAAAAGCCTTAGTGGAAACATCTGGACAACACAACCAGCCTGAGGACAAGACCATAACACACACACACACACACACACACACACACACACACACACACACACACACTTTAGCTCATTTCCGTAGCTCTGTGTTGCAAATGTAACTCATATGAAGACTTTTTTCCCCTTTTGTGTTGGTAACCTGCTGCCTCTGTGTTGCTGTTATGGTCTGATTGTCATAAACTGAAGCAGGGAGTGTGTGTGGTGTGTGTTCATGTGTGTGTGTGTGTGTGTGTGTGTGCGCGTGTTTTTCTTGTATTGCTGGCAATTATTTATTCTGCCCTCAAAGATGAAAGCGGAGCATTCACTCAACTGCTTCACACAAATAAAACTGTATTACAGTATCGACATGCACAGGTGTGTGTGTGTGTATGCGTGTGTGTGTGTATGCGTGTGCGTGTGTGTGTGTATGCATGTGTGTGCATGTGTTTGCTGGCAGCTGGATGCAGCCGTCTCATATCCATTATCGATCCTATATCATTACCCACTGCTCCGCTCTATCAAGACAAAAACACCCTGTTATTGAAATATCTCACCTCCAGTATTGACCTGCGACACACACACACACTGATGTCTCAAGAAATTAACGTCAAATGTGGATCCAAAGCACAAACCTCTCTGGTGGTCACTGATTAAAACCTCTGTCACTGCTTTCAAATTTACCGTCAGTTTTACTGCATTCGTCCTCAGTTTTAAAAAGTCCACATACTGTCCTGCACATCATCAAGACAGCAGGTTGCACACAGTTTAAAGACGCATTGTGTGCTTTATATACTGCAAACTACACAATACAAAGTACTACATAGTGGGGCAGTTTGAATATGTCTTGGAGGTGAGAGCAGAGCAGGTAGATAAACTCTGTGGACAGGAGAGCGACCAGCCCTGATCATCTATCAGAAGGATGTTTAAATGAATCCAGTCTACAGTCATAAAATCTACTGTGGCAAACCAGCAGCTCTTCCTGTTTTTAATCATGTAAATAGTTAGTACCTGGGCCAACCCACTGTGCACCTGTGGACGTTTATCTATGAGAACACGTGTTCTCATTTGACTGCTGGAGTCTCTGAGTGTTTGATGAATTATGAACACGTGTTGGCTGCTGTGAGACTTAAACAATGATCCGAATTGTTCTTAAGTTGCCAGGTAGCTCCATCTACACGGCAGTTAACAGTGTGTCATGCAGCTTGTTTTGATTGGCCGAACCGATCTAAAAAGCAGCAAATAAAAAGAAATGGCGCATTTCAGCAGAGTGAACTTTTGCTTTTTTCATCACGAGATCTGTTGTCAAGTGACATGCCAGTTAACCAACATGAAAATTGCACTCTGTGGAAAAGAGTCTTAAAACCGCAATAGTGTCCCCTGGGGCGGTGATTCCCGACCAGGGGTACTTGTAACAGTTGCAGGGGGTACGTGGAAAGATTGCGATGTAGCTCAACTAATTTGAAAAAACTGAAATTATGATTTGATTAAAAGAATATATCCACATATTAAGGCAGCTGTAACACCTGAACACTACTGTACCTGCTGCAATTATGTAAGAGTGAGTGAAAACTAGTTAGCAAGCGAGCACAGACGTCTAAACAGGAAGCTAACAGTAACAGATAAACGGTTGGAGCGTTCAGCTTCACTCTCAGTGGTAGTATCTACCATTGCTGAGCAAAAAAACCTAAATATTGACACTTCAATTGTATGAAAAAATTATTCTAACAATGTCCACTTTTATATAATCAATAGTGTTATACATTTGGAACATGATAGGTGGAAATCAGTGAAGGGGTATGTGAGTTCAGTTGACAGGGCTGTTAGACCAAACATGTTGGGAACCACTGCCCTAGAGGTTGAAATGGTTACTACACCCTAAAATATGAAACACTCTGATGACTTAGCTATAGCTCGTCTTTAGCATGGAGCTACAGGAAAGGTCCTCTGGAGACAATGAATGTGATCAGATGATTTCATGTCAATCGGTCCAGCAGTTCTTGAGACACACTGATCTTGACCGCTGAATGTATGAGTGATGTAGAAACAGTAAAATGCTCCCGGAGCAGAAAGACAGAAGGTGCATTGTGTGTGAAACTCTTTAAAATTTCTCTGCACCTGCTTGGTGACAAAACCTGCAGAATTCTTGGAGTGATGTTTTTGGGCAACGCTCCCGGCAACAATCAGCACAGTTAGCCGACAGGCCAGAACTCATTCACATGACTCCTTGGCATTAAGATGTTCCTGCCAGAATAAAGACGTTGCCGAGGCAACGCTGAAGGCTGCTGGACGCTCAGTCGCCCAAAAAGTTGCCTCTGTTTGTCGCTGCTGCTTCACAGGTGACAGACAGGAGCATGTGGACATACTGCACTCCCCTTTTATGTATCTAATGCTATTACAGTGCTACTCTGTGACATGATTGATTAGTTGATTGATTTGTGTATTGATTTATTAGCTGATAGTTGTATTTAATGAATCATGTTGAAGAGCAGACAGCGTGTTTTGGATCCTGCAGTGTGTCTATATGCTGCTGCTGCTGCTGCTGCTGCTCAGCTCTCAGTCCTAACACCGCTGTTTGATTGGCAGTTATAGCCCCGGGAAAACCCCAGGAGACACACACACACACACACACACAGAAACACATTCGGACACATGCACTCACGCAGGGGATCAAGGCACAATCTTACAGCAGCAAATCAACACACACACTTGCCAACAAACACACACGTGTACATATATTTTTGAAACATGAAAACATGCAATGAACACATACACACACACCAACGTATGTATGCACCCCGAGGGAGATGTGCTTGTGAGGGTTTCCAGAGATGCTGGGTAAATTGGCACTGACATGTAAACAAAAAGCCCCAAAATGACTTAATTCACTTGTGTGTGTGTGTGTGTGTGTGTGTGTGTGTGTGTGTGTGTGTCAGGGGATGGTCTACATATTCATCAAATGAGGCAGATTCTTATTGATTCTTGTGTCTATTAGCAGCTTTAAAGACGAGACTGGAAACACTGGACTCAGCCGTCCCATTTGAAATCACACACACACACACACACACACACACACACACAGTACAACACTCACAATCCTATGTTCCTAGGTTATGAAAGAAATAATAGACAAAATATGTGATTCTGTTTAAATTTCAATGTGTTTTAAGGTGTGGGCGTGCAGCAGGGTGGAAACAGGTGATCACAGATATTAACACACCTCCACCATATTCACTGTAGTTGTGAACACAGTTTTTCTGTGTACTCACTTTCACCATCAGCCTGTAGCCACCGTGGACAGCGCTCATCACACCAAATCAGTGAGTTTCAGGGTTCGTACACAGTCTTGAAAGTTTGGAAAATGCTTCATTTTAACCGTTATATTTTCATGCTTGAATTCGAACATACTCCTTGAAAAATTGATGTTGATTTTCAACATAATAAAGGAAAGTTCTTTTCTTGTGTTCACTCGTCATTTATTGCTAGATAAGTTACTCTGTTGATCCCTTACTCTGGAAATTAGGAAGCATTTAATAATCATGATCAATACATACGATCAAAGTTAATGTGAACAGCTTGTCAAATAAACAAAAGGAATTCTGTAAATTGTATTTTTCACATTGTGTTTATAGTAACGATGTGGGTGTGACGATAAAGGCTTCGAGGTATCTTGAAAGTGCTTGAAAAGTGCTTGAATTTAACTCTTTAAAAGCTGTACAAACCCTGGAGTTAGATCATTTGGCTAAACTGAAAGTTTGTTTACAACCCGTGTGATAAAAAATATAAACAACAACAACCGCGTGCTCGTGTGTGTGTCTTCTTCATTGGTTCCCCTCATGCTGACAGATATCTCTGTCTTCAGTAATGGGCACTTGTGCTGTTTAATGCATCAGTGGCATCTTAGGCTACACACACATTACACACATGTTGCTTACTTGCTTGAGTGTGTGCGTGTGTGTGTGTGTGTGTGTGTGTCAGATGTACATTTTTACTTTTGTTTTGATCCATTTTACAGTTCAGTAGACAGACAAGCACAATGATCACACACACATGCACACGTACACACAAACCACACACACACACACACACACTAACAGATGGAGCCATGAGTCTAGTTTGAAGAGACATAATTTCTGACAGAAATCCTTGAAGATCCTTCAGACTGGGAAGCAGCCCAACTCATCACTCTGTGTGTGTGTGTGTGTGTGTTTTAAACAGACACTGTGTTCCAGTTCTGTGTCCTCAAGGCGTCCAGGAGAAATTGCTTCCCTGTGTGTGTGTGTGTGTGTGTGTGTTTCATCATGGCTTTAGTCAGCTGTTAGGTCTGAAAAAGCCAATTACAACCATAAGATTGCGTTCGCTCGCTTGCTGCAAACTTCGGAAAAGACGCACTGAATAAATAACTGAGTGTCCAACTGACTCAGTCACTGACTGACTGAGGTCGTGTTCACGTTACGTCGACAAATTACATTTACGCTTTCAAAGTTTTTTTCAACATTGAACTTTTTCTAAAAGTCTGTCACCCACGATGAAATTTCAACTGTAAGACAAAACACTGTCATGTTTAACAGGGTAGTTTTACCTGTCTTACCCTTTTGAAACAGCTGCTTCCCTCAGACACACTTTTGATTGAAATGTTCAAAGACACGAATGAAGCTGGGATTGATTTTGTTTCTAAAATCCTGCATCTTTATTGTCTGTAGTTGTAAATGTGTCTCTCGCTTTCTGTTATTAAATGTGTTCTCTGATGTACCTCCTCTACCAGCTGCAGACTTTCCTTCATGATTCAACTTCAACTTTTTATGTTGTTTTCATTTCGGCTAATTTCCTATAATTTCACCTGTATTTATATATATGGAGGTATTGATTTCATGTGTTATGAAAGATTTCCCACAGATTAAATTAACTTCAGAATAATGAAGTCCTCTGGAGAATAACATCACTGAGAAAATGCAAAGATTTTCTAAAGGGAGGAACAATGGGGCAAGGGTTAAACCCACCAGTCTGATTGGCTGTCCCTCTTTCAGCACATATGTGATTAATCACTTGATCACTTGACAGCTGCTCATAAAGGTCACTCCTACCTTGCAGTAAGTAGGAGGAAGTTGCTTGATAAATGCGTCTTCTTCGCCTTTTTTTTACTCGTAAATTAGAGGGTTTTTGAGTGTAATTCTGGGCCCAGATTCAGAGTTATAACCTGCACGAAGGAACAAATTAACAGAGAAAAGAACAATCTAACCAGCTAATGAACAACTTGACTGATTTACTGACTCACTGACCGACTAACCAGGCAGCAAACAGCCTGCAAACGCAGCCAGGAGAGAAGCAGTGAGACGTAATGAATCAAAGTGGAGAGACATTTAGACAAAGTGAGAGAAATTTTCTCTGAGAGCTTCCAGTTAGTTTCATTTCTGTGATAGCAGCACACACGCAAACAAAACACACACACACACACCTTAACACACACAGATGCAGACAGCGCTGTTGATTGTGTATTGCCTGTTTGTTTATTAGCTCTCTGATTGAGCGGCTCTGCCTTTCACAGATTGGATGACCTTTCCAGATCCTTCCGCCGAGTCCGCTAAGTAGATCGGACGGCGAACGCGACGCAGCGACACTTTATTCAGATTGTTACCGAATGAGGAAAAAGCAGGCGGTCATATGCGTGTGTGTGTGTCTGTTTGTACACACTCACTCTGCCTTCATTGGTTCAATTGAAGCCTCATCTCCATATAGTTTGTATGCAATTACATCTGAGCGGCGCGCTGAGTGCCTCTATATGATTGTGTCTGGATACTGAGTGCGACTAGCTGTGGTGTGTGTGTGTGTGTGTGTGTGTGTGTGGTAATTTGTGAGAAAGAGCAGTGATTCATGCTCGATGTGTGAATGTGTGTGTATATGTTTATTTTTGTGTATGTGGAGCAATTCATGGTCGATTTGTGTGTGTGTGTGTGTGTGTGTGTGTGTGTGTATGTGTGTGTATGAGAGGTGATCTGTGCCAGAGAAAAGCGATTCATGCTAAATGTGTGTGTGTGGGTTTTATGGGTAATTTGTGGTAGCGGGACGTGTGTGTGTGTGTGTGTATAAATTTATATGCATATACATGCACATACGGATATATGAGTGAGTGTGTCAGGCGAGATGAGAGAGCGGGATAAGCGTGGAGTGTGTTTCTAGCGGCTTGTTGGTCGCTCGCGGGGCTTTAAAGGGCACGTCCGTCAAAACATGGCACAGCCGAGTCTCATTCATCTGCAATAAACAGCTAATCACACTCAGAGGAACATGATCCCACTCAGGCACGCACCTTCATCACACACACACACATACACACACACACAACCTCTGTTCTCCTTCAGAGGACAGTAAGTGCCCGACAGAGGTTTTACACATCACAATAAGATTGTTTGCTGTGTTACTTTACTTTGATTCTCATCTGGTGTAACAAAACTTAATGAATGACATGTGAAGGGCAGTTTTATCATAAGTCTAACTACTTGAAAGCACATTTACTTTTATGTTCTCTCTCCATGTTCCGTAGGAGTGATGTTTGCAACCGTTAATGTGGAAAAACACATTTTACATTGTCAGTGCTGGAGTCAAAAACTAAAATAGGTTGTGTTTTTTTTGCAAAATACAAAGAGGTAAGCTCCAAAGGCTGCTGGTAGCACCACCTATAGGCTGCTATAGCTTTTCTTGGAGCCTTAAAATGGAGTTTGAAGCTTACGATGTAAAGTTTGTTCTGTGGGTGGTGCTAAAGGAAAGGTCATGGGTCATTAGGATCGAATGGGTTGATCAGACACACACTTCTTGTGCAGAAGTTAATCTTTTGGCCTGATGACAACTTACAAAAATAAAAACTCTTTAATTGATACATTTCATTGAATATCGTGAACAATGTTAACCTTGTGGTCCCTGGCAGGCTCAGTCAGGAGGACATTTATTCTTTCGAGATCTTGAATATCCACAACATGTCATGTGACTGACGCCTGTATGTCCTGCTCTGTGTCTTCCAGGCTGAGCTGGTCTCCAGTCAGTGTGAGGCCCAGCGAGCTGCCCTGGAGCAGATGGCCATCAAACTGAGCAGCCTGCAGTACCCCTCACCCGCCAGCAGGAGGCACTACAGCCAGCTGGCCAGAAACAACAGGTAAACACACAACAGAAGAGGACAGAATAAGTGAACTTGTTGACACATTGACGGTAGGAGGTATGGATGTATTAACAGAGCCGATACAGCGTGTCAGAGTCATGAATGTACTGAGAAAACGTTTTCCAGGCTTTCTTGGGCTTCCGTAAAAAAGGGTTTATAACCCATTTCCACCAACTCGAACTTAGTTCTAGTTCTGGGATGGTGCTGGTGCCGGTTCGGAGTTGGTTCAACTTGCAAACCTTCTAAGAACTGGTTTGCATTTCCACGGGCCACCATAGAGCCACGTCATTACGTCCCTGTCTACGTCTCCACCTTCCCAGCAACGCTAGCGCCAACTTCAAGCACAACAGCAACAATGGCGGACTACATCGTCTCTGTAGAGACTGGCTGGTTCCTCGTCGTGATTGCTATGGACCAGGATTACGGTCGAGAAGAAAGATGATTACCTAACACATTTATTCTTATTAACACTGAACATACGTTTTAGTTGGTCTTGTTGGTCATGATAATCCCGCCTCCAGCCCCTGACGTCAGCGGTTCTTGTTCTAGTTAGCAAAGTGTTGGTGCCGCTATGGAACCTGTTTTTTTCTGGCTGAGAGCCGGTTCTTTTGCTGTCGAAACCCGAAGAACTGGTTCCAGATTATGCCGGCCTTCGAGCTGCCTTAGTGGAAAAGGAGTTTGTCAGAGTGCCAAATTGTGCCAGTGGCCCACTGAGGTACTGCAAAAACACAATGTATATTTTCTGTACACCATCTTAATAAAAGAGACATCTGTAAAACTGTTGACAGGCCACCTCCAATCGCAAAGGTCAATTATGAGTTTGTAACCAAGAGGATATTAGTAAAACTTTCTCACACCAGAGAAAAACAGTTTCTCTTGGTGTGATGTCATCTCAGTGTAAAGTCTATGGGAGAGACAAAAATGTTTTTGGCACATGAACTGAGTGAGCGACTGTAACAGGAGTGAACAGACACCATTCGAACATGTTCAGGGCAGTGGTGGCCTTAAGGCTGGAGAAAGCGAGTGGAGGGTTGCTGGTTCGATCTCCGGACCAGCAGAATAGATCTTGGTCTAGCAAGTGAAAGCCCCTCACCCCTCTCTCGTTACCACCACTGAGGTGCCTTTGAGCAAGGCCTGTAACTCCCAACTGCTGTTGCTGCGGCTACAGATCAGACTGTTGTTCTGTTTCAGCTTCCAGGTGTGAATGTGTGGAACTGTACAGGTGTGAAAGCATTGATCTGGCTCTAATAATACATCCATGGCAGCTGCCCCCAATCCCAAGAATGTTCTCAATAAAATACAATAGAGGAATAAAAACTACCAGATGATTATTCTCTGCTACGATGAGAAAGAAGAAGAAATAAACAAGACCAAGACACAACAACACAGTAACATGTGACACACACACACACACACAGTTGAATGTAATCACGCACACACAGAGTTTGAGTGTTAACAGCAGTAATCTGGTGTGGCCAGGCTCGGCTCGGCGAGCGGCGTCTTTGGTCACGCTGCCTGTCGGCGTTTCATCTGCCGGCTTTGAGGAGCCTCCCTCCGTGGTTATCACTCACACGCAGGGCAGGCACACACACACACACACACACACACACACACACACACACACACACACACACTAAAAACATACACAAAGTTGTGTGTATGCAAATGAAAAATGAAGCTTAAATTGCTCACTTTCAGTCTCTAGTGTGTTTTGTTCTACAGACTTTGTGTTTGTGTTGTCAGTGTGTCGTCACAGTGACTAACATGAAGGATGTGGTGTGTCCTCAGTACTCACACACACACACACACACACACACACACACACACACACACACATATATCCACTGTTCAAATTGAGCATACAGTAAATTGCAGTTTGGTAACACTGCACCGTCTTCTGTGTGATTTAAATAAAAGAAATGTAAGTGGTTTACATACACAGTCAGAAAACACACACACACACACACACACACACACACAAATGTAAATGAAACACTCATTTTGTTTCTGTTTGTGTTTTTCAGTCCTCTGTGGCTGCAGTGTAATGTTTCAGTAATTTACATCGGATGTGTTGGACACTAATTGGTTATTCATATATTAGCTGCTGCTCTTCAGATTTACATTTCTGTGTGTGTGTGTGTGTGTGTGTGTGTGTGTGTGTGTGTGTGTCTAGTGCAGTGGTGTGTGGGATGGGTTTCGTATTAATTGGATGTTAGCAGTTTTTCTTTAGCTGCTGTGAGTTCAGCTCAGTTGAGATTTCTGGTTTTGGTTCAGCTGTAAAGAAAATGAAGGTCAGACTGAATTATTTACTGATCTCACACAAAATATCTAAATTAATGCCAAAATAAATTTAACAGGGAGAGAACAAATATATATATGTGTAAAATGGCCACCTATATTAAATGTTTACTTATTATTTTGTATTGAATGTAATGAATGAATGAAGTAATGAAGTATGAAATATAAAATAAATACGTTTTGTTTTTTAATCTTTTAGAAGAAAAGAAATCACTACCAGATCAATTAATTGTATTCTTATTATTTTTGAAATGTTTTACCAATTTTTATACAAACAAAATCCAAACTGATTAACATGTTTTCTTATAGTTTGGGGTTATAAAAGAGATGATTAATACTGACTTAATCCCGTTCAGGATGAGCTCATACAGAAAAGTGATGGAAGTGTTGTTATTCATGAAGTATAATAACTGTAAATTGTAAAAGACAACAAACATCAAACTGACATCTGGAGCAACTTCGATGTAAAAATTTAATTTGATTTGTTTATTCACTTATTCATAGAACCTTTAAATCATTTTATGAATGAATCAATCTACTATATAAATAAATCTACCTTCATTCATTCATTCATTCATTTTCTACAACCGAAAGTGTTTTAAGAAAGACCTGTGAATGAGTGAATGTATGAATGTGAAAGTGAATTAATCAGTGAATGAATGAATGAATAAGTAAATGAATGAGTGATTGAATCATCGCTTTTTAAAGAATGAGTGAGTGATTGAACGAGTGACTGAGTAAATGGATAAATAAATTAATAAAAAAATGAATGATTGAATCAATGAATTAGTGATTGGGTAAATTGATAAGTGAAAGTAGTGAATACATTATTAACTGTATTAGTGAGTAATGGATGAGTGAGTGACTGGATGAATGAATAAGTAAATTAATGAAACAAAGAAAGAATAAAGTAAACGAGTGAATAAACACAAGAATGAGTGAATGAATAAGTACATTAATACATGAATGAAGGAGTAAATGAATGAGTGAATTAATGTCAGGAAGTGCTCTGTGCTGCTGCTCAGTGACAGTTTTTTTTAGGAGTGAATTAATTTGAATGAAAGACTGAATGAATGAATGAGTGAGCGAGCGAATGAATGAGTCAATGAATGAATGCTAGCAGGTGCCTGATGCTGCTGCTCAATGACAGTTTTGGGGTTTTTTTTGGTCTCTGTAGGAGTGAATTCCTTGAATGAGTGAATGAATGAATGAATGAGTGAGTGAGTGAATGAATGCCAGCAGGGGGCGCTGTGCTGCTGCTCCCTGACGTCTCTGTAGGATGAATCCATTAGAGAAGACGAGTGTCAGTGAATCACCTCATAAATCCAACAGAGTCTCTGACTGAAAGGTGACGGCTGCCAATATGACTCATTCAACCTTTCACTCTATCATTTCATCCCCCTCTCCTCTCCTCTCCTGCCCCCTTCCTTCCCTCCTCTTCCTCATAATCCTCACCATCCTTCCTCATTTCTACTTTTCTTCATCTCTTTTCTTTCTCTTGACCTCTAGCCTTTTGTCTCTGTTTCCCCCTTTCCTTTTTCATTTTCTTCCTTTCTTCTCTTAGTTTGTTTCCTTCCTTCTCTTGCCGTCTTCCCTTCGTCTCTTCTCCTCTTCCCCCCCTCCTTTCCATCATTTCCTCCATTTTCCTCCCACCATCTTCTCTTGACTTTGGCTCCTCATTCTTTCTTCCTTTCTTCTTTTTTCCATTTTCTCTCCTTTCTTGTTTTCACCGCTTCCTCCTGATCTCTCCATCTTCTTTTGTCCTTCCAAATTCCCTCTTTCATTCTTACCTCCTCTCTTTCCTCTTCCTCTCTCTCTCCTACTGCCTCCTCTTCCTCCCGCTGTATGGCGGATGATGAATTAGAGACAGTGGTTACAGCTGCTATCGCCGTGGCAGCAGCAGAGAGGGAGAGAGAAGCAAGTATTGGGAAGTGATGAAAAGAGAGAGAGTGAAGTAGAAAGTGGAGGATGATGGTAAATCCATCCATTTAATCCTGACTGGAAAGACACTGCATGTGTTTTGAGCAACAGTTTACACTGAGCACCAAGACGTCTCTTCTAAAACCTGGTAATTCTACAAAACAATGTGTAGGTGAAGTAATAATAATAATAATATGTATAGCACTTTTCAAGACAAAGATACAAAGTGCTTCATATTCAGAAACAATCAGAATAAAGATCGCACCAGCATTTGAAAAGGCAAAATGTTGCGGCAAATCCAGCTCATTCCAGTGGAATCTCTGCAATTAGTGATAATTAAAGTAAAGTTCAACTTAGTTGTTTCTTTTAACCCGCAAATTCGCGCCGTTGACCAATAAGCAAGTCGTCTTGTGCCTAACAACCAGAGAGTCCAAAATGGAGGACGCTATCGAAGCTTATTAGCTGCGTTGCACCATCCAGTTTTATTTAAACTGCCCCACAACAGAGTGATGATTTGCAGGCAGTTATGAGACAGGAGTCGATGGTATAAATATGTCTTTTGATTAAACTGTGTGAACTTACTGTCCTGTTAGTGACCAAGCTAAGCTAAGCAAGCTCATTAGCTTTGGGAGCTTTATTTTTCCTCCTCAAAAACATTTGATTGAGTGAAATGGTGTTCAATGGTTAACAAAATGCCGGGGGAGAGTAAACAGAGAGGGTTGTTGTGACTGATTAGCGCTAACCCGGCTAGCTAGGGTGTTAGCTCACCAGCTACAGTAGGTCACCATCTATCCCAGCGAGGCGTCACCAAGCTTCTAGAACCAAATATTTCTTGAAGACGCGGATTATTTAACACCCCCTGAAAATCCTGTTTTTGCTGACTGTGATGGTTTTCATGACCCCGCCTGCTGCAGTGATGTAGAAGTGTACTCTAAGCTGTGTCAGCACACCGTGACATCACTGTTGGGTGTGGCTCCAGGTGCAACAGACCACACCCAACTGCACCCATCGATGGTCAGAAGTGCAACAGACTTGAATCTTTCAAATCAGAGAGGGAGGAGAGTGAAACACTGATTTTCAGCCTTTAACTTTACACATTCAGGTATGAGCACAACCTGAAAACGTGTCCTCCAAGTATAGCTAGTTTTTGGTCCCAGACACCACACCCAGCTGGAGATGAAATTCAAACTGATGATGTTTGGGGTCACACCAAACACACCAACACATAACAAGTAACTGCTCAACCTCAGTAGATGTACTTTGATTACATTTTGAGCAATTAAAACGTAATTCTTACTTGAAATGTCTGTGCAACTAATGTAGTGTCAAATTCACATGATACCCGCTACATTTTATTATATCCAGTGTTGACTGGAATCATGACGAGTTAGAAATGAATAATAGATTCCTATAATTCGAATTTCCTCAAGTGACTAAATGTCAGAACGGCTCTCCGTAACGCTCCCACGCGCTCCGTCAGTGCTGCGTGACAGAAAGCGAACCTGACACTTCAAACGCTCTGCAACTGTCCCGGTGTCGAACGCAGCCCCGCAGTGACGCCATGTCGCTCCTTCCTCTCCGATTTGTCTGTTTTCTCGTCTTCCACCCCCCCGTGAGATCCTGTTTTACAAAGCGTTTAGTTAACATTAGTGTGAGAACAAGACGGAGATGGTGGGGGTGGGGGGGGGGTGGAAAAATGACAAACGACAAGAGAAAACAATCTGTGCGAGTGTTGTATCTGCTTCATCTGTCTGAGGCAGTAAAGGGCCGCTCTGCTCACCGCATAATGAGGAACGCCGCCTCGGGGGAAGGAAGCAACGCTCGCTTCCTTTTGCTTTCTTCTTCTCTGTTTAGTTTTTATTTTATTGAGAATCTCTCGCAGTGGAGGGGGGGGGGGCTGGGTGAGGAGAGGGAAGAGATGGGAAGAAACAGCAAGAGGAGGAAGAAGATGGAGGAGCAGGTGGGAAGATGTGTTTTCTTTCAATGTAGTTTTTCTTCTTGAGGTGCAAAAAGAGGGAAGTTAAAAGACAGAGGTAGAAGTGGGGAAAATGTTCTTGCTTTGGAAAGTTAGGACATTTTTAGGATTTTTAGAACAAATCATGTGTTTGCAATGAGAGGGCATTTTCAACAGTCAAGAGTGATGTTTTTCAAAAGTGTGGACATTTTGAAAAGTGACAAAGATTTGTGGAAATTGAAGACATTTTGATCAAGTGGTAACATTTTTAGGGGGTGAGGACATTTTGGAAAGTTGGAAAAGTGGGGAAATTTTCTGAATTTAAGGACTTTTTTTGGAAAGTGGGGAGATTTTCTATGGTGACAAAATGTTTAGAAAGTGAATTAAATTTTTGAGAAGTGTTGACATTTGGTAAGAGGAGGTTTTAGGAAAACGAGGACAACATAAAATAAGTTTTTGGTAAGTGAGGACAGTTTTGGAAAATGTTTACATTTGGAAAAGTGAAGGCATCTTTGAAGTTTTGAGTTTTTTGAAAACTGGGGAGGATCTTTTCTGTTCTGTTCTGTAAGATTTAGTGTTAGTGTTAGTGTAGGGCAGAATGAGGTGGTTATGGTTATTATATTAACAGGTATAGAAGTACAAACATGTTTGTGTTCAGCCTAGTAAATTCATGTACTCACTTTAACGTGAATCCCAGTTAAGTTTGAATTTTGCAGCTTCAAGATGAATTAAAATGAAACGGAGAGATGGAAGTGGTTATTTTATCTTTCTCTTCATTCTTGTTCCTGTAATTTCATTCATAGTTTACCCTCTCTACTTTGATGGCACGTCAAGCTGCTCTGTGTGTGTGTGTGTGTGTGTGTGTGTGTGTGTGTGTGTGTGTTTGTATACTTGTTTAGTGTTTAATGTGTGTGTTGCATTCTGGGTAACTGTGTGTGTACATGTGATTATCAGTAGGCGTGTGCTTGGGTTGTTTTGTATATTTGAGTCATTGTTTTCATGTGTGTGCTTTACAGAGTGGGTCTTCATGTGCGTTCGTCTTGACTAGCGTGTATGTATAGTGTGTGTGTGTGTGTGTGTTGTCGTGGAAACGCCACGGGCCTGACAGAGCTGTCAAACTGTCGTCGTCAGCGACCGGAGAATTCCAAACAATTTCACTGCTAATGTTGAGAAACATGTTGGCGATCCCCGCCGAGACCGAAAACCACCGAATATATAAATAATAAACACACACACACACACACCTTAACAAAACGGCTGACAGTAATGTGTGTGTTTGAGCAATCGGCCCTTGTTCCAGCAGCATAAATATTTGATGTGATCCTGTGTCGAGGAGGAGGAGGTGAGAGGATAGGGAGGAGTGAGGCGGAAAGGGGAGGCAGAAGGAGGGATGTTGAGGGAGGAGGGTGCTGGAAAAATAATGTGGGAAAGAAAAGGAGGAAGAAAGAGTTAGAGGAGGTGAACAAAGGATGTGGACAATATGAGAGAATGTGGGAGGGAGAGCAAAGACAAGGTGAGTGGGAAACTGAGATGGAGGAGGTGAAATGTGGAAGAGGGAGAAGGAGGAAGGATGAAGCAGGAAGAGAAGCAGGTAGAGGAAAAAGGAGGGAGAATGAGGTAAAGGAGGTGGGAAAAGTATGAAGAGAGATGATGAGGCCTGGACCAAACATCCTGACTGACACACACATACTCAAGAAGCTGGCTCTCTTCCAAGTCCACTTCCAAGTTAAATCAAAGCCAAAGCCAACCCCAGGACGCCACAAGACGCCTCAGGATGAAAATGACCAAACAGTCAACCTCGAAGGCCGTTTTAGAGGGACGCAGTAATTGGTTAAATGTGGGGATAATGGCGCACACTTTCAGGCAGTCTCTCGTGGAAGACATTCATAGTGTTGCACACAAAAAGTGACAGAAGTATTTATGTGAAGGATGAAAAAAAGAGTTTGAGAGAGAAGTTCAAATCCTGGCTCCTTACTCATCTCCGCACTACTGGACAGTCACTGCAGGAAGTGTGTGTGTGAATGTGGGATTGTCGGTTTTGAAAAGTTACAGAAATTGCCAGAATTACCTGTCAGTATACAATATGTGACTTCATTTTTACACATCTTTGTTCATTTGTAAAAATTCAGAATGAACACAAAACTGACTAAAAGGTCTTTTTCTTTGGACCAAATGAACTGAACTGCAGGTGTAAAAGCAACCTAAAACATAGAAGTGAAATTAGCTGCTAAGAAGTTCTGTGGAAACCAGAACCGTCTCCCTAAATTGCAGGATTCCAAAAGGCTGGACTGAACCAGGTCTCCACCTCCACCTGACAATAACACAATAACCTTTTAAAAAGTACAGTCATTCCTTTTGTCAGCTGAGTCGTGTTCTGTGACGGACTGTATGTTTGGTTTACCTGTGAAAGTAGCATCACAGGAAGTTCTGTCCTCACAAGAGAATCCAGACACAGTCGAGGTTGAGATGTAAATACATTTTAGTTGGAAAAGATTTTAGTTTCAGCTCAAACGACAGCTTGAAAAGAAACAATTTTCTGTCTGTTTTATGCTTTCTCTCCGTGTCTGAGTCCGCCTTTATCTGTCATTGTCTCTCTATCATTCCAGTTTGCCCGTTCAGCCGCATTCTTTATCAACATAACAAGATGCATATGTCTCTCATCGCCGCAGGACAAAACAATATTACAATAATTCAAGAAACAATAACAGAAAGTAGAACATGTAGGAAACAGAAAATGAATAACAAAAAAAAAGATTGAATTACAACAATAATCCAACTCAATAATCTCTCTCTCTCTCTCTCTCTCTCTCTCTCTCTCTCTCTCTCTCTCTCTCTGTCCTCAGTCTGCAGGAGTTTGAGGCAGAGTACCAGGAGCTCTGGGATTGGCTGATGGACATGGACGCCATGGTAACGGACAGTCACCAGCTGATGATGTCAGAGGAGCAGAGACATCACCTCTTCAAGGTAAGATGAGCTCTATTGCCTGTCTGTCTGCCAGTGACCCAGGAGCCTCACAACACACAAGAACAAGTTCTTTCAGTGACTTCAGTGTTCTGTGGTGACTCTTCCTCTCTGCCTCCAATGTGGCCGATGCCTCTGACCATCTTTTGATTGGCTGAATACAAATATCCAAATATCCACCCTCCTAACTTGCGGACTGAGCCCTCGTGTCTTAAGCTGTCGCCGTCATCACTTCAAGGCTGTGAGGGGATAAAATGCACTTTAAGACAAGACTTAAGACCTCAGCTGTTGCCATGAATTCGACCACTGCCGAGATCTTAACCGTGTTTTCCATCTCAGAGTATTGTTCTAAACATGGTCGCAACATGGGTAATCTTTTGAAGGAAGTGCAAGTCAGGAAGTCCGTTTTAGGGCCCTTAACATGAAGACTTACAGATTTTGACAGGAGCCTGCACGTACAGTTTGTGAGTCTGTAACTGTGGGGAAGTCTGGACATTTGGATTCAGTCGACAGGCACAGAGGTGTTGGGACTGAAGGGTGCTGGCAACAAGTGTCTGACTGATATTGGTCTGTCAGGCACTTGTTCTTTTAAAGTTGGTTAAAAGAAACAAGTACCAAACAACTTTAACGGGAAGCTTTTTGTCTGTCCTCAAAGTATGAACATTTTGAAACCTTACACCTGGAAATGTGGACGTATCTGTCACCAGCGTCAGTTTTCAGTTGACAGAGACTGTGGTAGTGTTTGCTAAGCACAGTTAACATTTTTCACAATGATCTAAAAAAGATATGCTGATTGAAGAGTTGTTATCTCTGTAAGTCGACTTACACGCAGCCTGTACAGCTGTGTTCACCTCGTTTAGGCTTATTGCCATTTTGTGGCCATTATTCTGTTGTTTATTTTTTATGGATGCAGTGAGGTAGCTAGCCAGCTACGTATGCAGCAAGATGACGCCCTCATTCTACATACTGCCTGCAAAGCTCCGATTGGTATTTCTCCAACCGGGGGAAAACAGCCACATTGAGCACAGCACCAGACTTATTTGAATCACTGAAAAAATTGGAGATGTGGGCTGCGATCCAGATGTCTGGAACCAGGCTGAGACGTGTTTACTAGCATTTGAAATACAGCCTACATGTCCAGTTTTAAGATAAACAAACCAAAACAGGACTGCTCCACCAGCTGGACTCTGACTCTCTGCAAAACACACAGATTTTTAGACATGCATGTTTTGCAGTGTTTTTATTTTGCAACACTAAAAGGCGAAACACATCGGCGGTGTGCGTCATCGTGCATCAGACTACACCACTGTCCGATTTCCCAGCTTTGAAGCATGTTGATGCTTAAGAAAAGCATCAGCTTTATCACATTTTCTTACCTGATTTGTCACCTTCCAGCCTCTGTACTGTGTCTTCTGTGTGTACGGCTCGTCCTGTGTGTGCTGCAGGTCTCACATGAAGGCAGGAAAACAGTAACGGGACCGAGGAAGTGCAAGTGATTGGCACTTTCTCTCATTTTCATTTTCAAGTCATGGTTTCATGTCGGGAAACGTTTGTTAAAGTTGCTGTAATGCACAACAAAGATTCTCTCTCTATTCTCTGGCTTTACTGTGGTGTCACAAATCTCCCATCAGCCACCTCTGCCTCCATCGTGGAGGAGCGCTGAGGACTGTCTGTTAATCAAAATGTCTAAATATGTACACAGAGTAGCTGAAGCAAATGATGTCCTCCCACATTTCATTCATCCATCAATTTGTCTGTCTCCCCCATCCCTCCCTTCACTCCTCCCTCCACCTCACCATCCCGTTTCCAGCCAATCACACACACACACACACACACACACACACACACACACCATATCTTGATCCTTACCAAGGAGAATGGGATTACAAGGCATAGCCTCCCTCATAACCATATCATAGAGAAGTGTGTGTGTGCATGTGTGTGTGTGTAATGACTTCACTGCAGCCAAATGAGACAGAGGAACAGCATGTGTTACGATTAGAGATCTGAGTCATCCTCGTCTGTCCTTCACACACATGTACACACACACACACACACACACACACACACACACACACACACACAGATGCACACAGACACTGATAGAGAAACCAAAGACAGACAAAAAAATAAATATATATATATACTGTATATATTTGTTGTTCCACTCATTTTCATGAGTCAAGTTCTGGGAAAAAGCTTATTTAACTTTATATGCAGTGTCAAACAAGAGCAGTGCTGCTGCTGCTGGAGCCACTTGTTAGATAAATGAAAGCACAATTAGCATAACATTGTCTGTAACAACATTAAGCTTATGGTGGCAGAGTTTTATTAATGTTGTAGTCCACTACAAATAGTTGCAATGTTTTCACATCTTTTTGCACACACTTTTTGATGGATTAAAAATGGAGAGAACACTTTTCTTAGATCTTCACCACTAGTGGGGCAAAAAATGTAAAGTTTTTTACTTAGAGTGGCGCGAGAGAAAAGGTCATGTTGTTACCTAAATCAAAAGGGTTACTTATGCCATGTTCACCTGACGTCGTTCAGACCACAGTGCCGAGCAGCCGAGGGAGAACAACGAGTTCAGCCTCTTCATTTTAGTTCCCAGTTGGAGATTTTGTGAATGTCTAACAGCTATGATATCTTTTTCAAGTGTCACCAGACCAGTGGCAGACTGGTGCAGAGCCTCCATCACTGGCAATTACATTTATTTATTTATTTACTATTTATTTGTACAGGGACAAGTACGTAGCATAAACCAGTGCCACACACCACAGCATTTATAGCTAATTTGCAATGCCCAGCCCCAGATCTAAATCTAAATAAAATCCTAATACAATAATTCATCTAATTGAAAATACACTCATCTGGTTTTAACTTGTTAACAAACCACTACAAATATCTAACATGGTAAAAATAGCTAATTTTAGCAATAAGAGGAAACCATAATTAGGCTCAACTGTGGTTTTTAGCTTAAAGCTGATGTTAGCATGCTAACATACTGCTGTCAGCTCCAAATTTATTATTTATTTTTATGAATGTCATTTCAGTTGATCCAACAGTTGTCCAGATATTTCACTAAGGACTGACAGACCAGCACATAACATTAACATCAACAGAGAAATGTCACTAGCGCTGCTAAATGTACTACAAACACGTTGCCCATTGAGTTTCAAAACATCACCACTGAGCTGGAGAGAAAATTTGGCATTTGAGGCTTTAAAACGGAACCAGGGAGTGTAAACACAGTAAGATACACTCACTAACGTGTGATACATGTTCACACACAGTAATGTATCCACTGTCATGCTGCTCACACACACTCTGTGGTTGTTTTAGGGATCGAACCGCTGACATCTCATTCTCTCCTTACCCAGAAGGCACTGCTGCAAACCAACACACACACACACACACACACACACAATGTTGTGTTGTTTTCTGTTCTTTCTGTTTCTGTCTCTTCGTCCAAACTTTTCTTTTTGTGTGTGTGTGTGTGTGTGTGTGTGCGTGCAGACATGATTTATTTAGCGGCCGATGAGACTCACCTGGCCTGCGAATTATTGATAAGTGTAAAGATGAACCTAATTTCTCCATAGGAGTCGCACTTAAATATTCATCTCTGTATGAATATTCATGGCGGCGATGATGCATGCATGAATTTTAGATGACTCTGGAATCGCTGGGTATTCGTCTTCTTCTCTCTCTCTCTTTTTTTTTTTGATGTGTCAACTCTCCTGTTAAAATATTGATGTGGAGCTCGACAGCGTCTCCTCGCCCGGTCCAAGGTCGCTTTCTTATACTGTTTCTCTCCACCACTGAGAGTTACACAGACAGGGCTGTATACTGTAAGCTGCTCATACGTGGCTATTTTTATCTTATATTTCACTCAGGTTTTACTTGTTGGGTCTGTTACTTTATTTCACACCATGGCTGGTAAAGTACTGATATCCTTTACTTAAGCAAAAGACGCCATAGCACACTGTGAAAACACTCCAATAACAGGAAAAGTCCTGCAGTAAAACATGCTTAACAGTTTTATTCACATATAAATCCACTGTATATTTAACAGTTAGCAGTAGTAGGCTTTCATTTACTCATGTTTTAGTGTTTCCAACCAAACATTTTGAAACAAACTAGTGCTGAAAGGATTAGTTATTAGTCAACAACTAATTTTTAAAAAATGATTACCGTAATTGATTAAAGTCATTTATCATCAAAAATGCAAACATTCTCTAGTTTTCAGCTTCTCGAATGTGATTGATCTGCTGCTCTTTGCAGTTTTATATCATTTTAAATTGAATATCTTTGGGTTTGTCGGAAGAAAATAAAGCGAATTGAAGATGTCAGCTTCGGCTTGTTATGAGCATTTTTTAAAATATTTTCTGACGTTTTATATTCTACCAAAAGAGTAATTGATTGATTATAAATTAATTGCTTTGTTCACTCTAGTGAACTAGTTTGGAGGGAAAGAGCCTTTGTGTTAGTCACACTTAGAAACAAAACGAGTTATAAACAGGAAACCGCTTGACTGCTGCTTGTCATAGAAATAAAGTGAAACCAATAACTGCCTGGAAGACTAAGACGTCCAAAGAGTCAGTGGTTTGACTATAAACGTTCATTCTTGACCTTGGGAACAAAATGGTCTAAACTCAAGGTCAACTTATAGCTTTTTGCAGATTCTTCAAATATCATCTCACAGTCTTCATCATCCATATGGTCTTTTAACTGTAACTTAAGATATTTACTTTGTTACTTACTTTTCATTTTGAATCCTGCAAAATCCTGCATGTTCCTACCTCCAAACATTATAATCAATACACTGAGCAAGACGTACTGAAGTTAAAGCCTTGATATGTAACTTTTATCAATATAATCATGAATAAATACTTTTATAAAGTTAATCCTCTCATCAGTCTGTATGTTCATAATCCTGAAGGTTTATGTTCTGAGCAGTTTATCTAAACTCTGCACATTTTTAAAGGTTTGTATTAATTTATGTTAGAAGATATTTACAACAGGCAACAGCATCATCCAACACTCATTAAAATCCCTGATGAGATGTTATCTGTGTTTTGAAGTATCACATGTAGTCATTTGAACACGGGCCTACTTCAGGACAGATGCATGCTGGGAGATTTCACCATGCCTGCCTGTGTTTGTGTGTGTGTGTTTGTGTGTGTGTGTGTGTGTGTGTGTGTGTGCTGTAAAGCTCTAAACCCACTTGTTTTTTCAGTGTTTTTTTTTCCTCCATGTGACCGTTAAAGAACCTCGCTGTGCTCCGCTAAAATGCTGGGGGGACTCGACCCTGTAACCATAGCAACGCCAGGGCCCAACAAAAGTTGTTCTTTACGGAGGTGTGTGTGTGTTTGTTTGTGTGTGGCGTGCAACCAAGATAGAGCGAGGAAAGGAGGAGTGTCTATATGTGCGTCTTTGCCAGTGTGTGTTTGTGTGTTTCTTTGTGTGTGTGTGTGTGTGTGTGTGTCCTCCGGAAAAGGAAAGCTGGGCTGACAGTTGTTTCTGCAGGCAGGCTTGGCAGGCCAAGGCTCTACTGTTTATTGTGATGTTAGATGGAGGCACTTATCAACCTTGGAAAGGAGGGAGGAAGGAGGAGAGGAGTGTTTGTGTGTGTTTTGATACAGATATGTGTGTGTGTGTGTGTGTGTGTGTGTGTCACAGGAATGTGTAAATCTTGGCCAACAACTGGATAGTTTTCATTCATTTAAAAAGAGGACAAGACTTCTTCAGTCCTGAGACCTTCATCTGCTGCCAAGCAGCGGAAAGCTTGTATCTTCAGTCAGTTTTATTAACTGAAGATCAAACTGTTATGTTTCTAACAGGCGATGAAACACTTCTTTTCCATACTATATGTTTACCAGGCGAGTAAAGTATGTCAAGATTTTATGGTTTTGCTTCAGCATTTGGATTAAGGTTAGGCTGTGGCCGTGGTAAGTTATGGCCCAATTAAGGCCTACAGAGGAACACAGTCACACAACAACCGAGCTGAAAGAACTGAGAGGCAGATGTCAGATGAAAACATGTTGAATTTATTGCAGTAACTAATATTTACTATATTGACTCTCTAAGCTCCAGATACTAAACCTTGAGTATCCAACTAAAGACGGGTTATGTGTGAAAGTGTACAGAAGTAAACTGGTTTGGAACCCAAAAAGTTGGCTCCCAGCTGGAACCAAAAAATAGCAGGTTCTCCTCGACCTGAAGTATGAACCATGACATCATCAGTGGGCGTGTCCTATTCTACAGTTTGGAAAGAGAGGATGGAGAAGGCAGCAGTGGTCTCTGGTCTACTATGGTAACAGTCTTTTTATCATTAATAGTTGGTCCAAAAACAAATATCTGTAATAACAGAACAAAAGCTCGCAGGTAATCAATGTGATCCGCCATCTTGCTCCTACTGTTTACTTCCTTTGTGCAACGCCCTCTGTTGATGACGCATCTTGATTACAAGTTTCCGCTCAAAACTGGTGGAAACGCAGGCTGGTTCTCTAGATAGCACCAAGGCTCCAAGAATCCTGAACGGAACCGGCTCAAGAACCAGAGCTGGTCTGGTGGAAAGAGGACAACAGTGAACTTTTGTCTCTCTATTCTTTCTTTCTCATAGTGTGTGTGTGTGTGTGTGTGTGTGTGTGTGTGCTTTGTCTTTCTGCTTCCCATGTGTGACTGTCCATCCTTTCTTCTGTGTGTGCATGTTGTTTAATGTGTGTGTGTGTGTGTCTGTCTATTCTCTTCTTCTTCAGTGTGTGTTTCCCTGATTGTGTGTGTGTGTGTGTGTGTGTGCCTTGCTTCGTGTTGGTGTGTGTATTAGTGTGTGTGATTTTGCTGAGGGTCCACAGGGAGATGAAACAAGCATCAGACCTTGTAGGTGCTGTCAGCCAATCACACATCAAGGCCCCTGTAGTTCAGCCAATTGATGATCAAGGTTCTGGCCCTGAGTCCCGCAGGAGGCGGAGCCAACACTCTTTTCCCAGAAGTGTGAGGTGTGTGTGTGTGTGGCATTTCACTGACCATGGTAATATTTTGATTGCGACACAAAGAAATGAACACACACACACACACACACACACACACACAGTGAAAGCACAGTCACACACGTTTGATGTCTCTTTATCGTATAGAAACACATTTGGTATCAGTAAAAGCTTAAATTACAAATGAAAAACTGCAGGAGAAAACAATAGACAACAATAGAAGTGGAGACGCTCTGATCGGTCAGACGCAGGTCAGAATCAGCTGATATTCTGTTCTCTTTATATTTGTCCATCAGAAAAATCACAGCTGCAAAATGTTTGAGACAAATCGATAAACATCACTCAACAGTAATGTTTTTCTGCCTGGTCTGTACCATGCTACCAACTGACAAGATATTAAATATTTTACGTTTTTATATACATATATGTCCGGTCGTCAGTTCACCATCTCAGAATTATTGGAAAATGTGCATATAGTTTGGTGCAGACGCTCATGTTCCCCTCGGGAAGAATTGTATTAATAACATCAGCCTCAGCTGTACTTTGTGTTTAGTGCTAATTAGCAAATATTAGCATGCTAACTCCCAAAACTAAGCTGGTGAACATGGTAAACACTACATGTTGTTGTTATTTGTGGCTCTATCTGGTGACTCTGCCAATAAACACAGCTCTCTCCATCAAGGTCCTGACACTGTTTGTTCTGTGAGCGATGGAGACGTGATCACATGAGACGAGAGAGAGAAGGACGGCGGTGACATGTCAGATGTAGATCAGTGGAGGGAGACATAACACATGGCTTCTTGTGGACAAATCAAAGAATTTCATTCAAGACTTCATTTGAAAACATTTCATTGCATTAAGTCATCACAGATGTCTCTCTCTCTCTCTCTCCCTGTGGCGGCTTCCAGTGGAGTCCAACTAATTACAGTGGCTATCAGGAGTGTGTGTGTGTGTGTGTGTGTGTGTGTGTGTGTGTGTGTGTGTGTGTGCGCATCCCTGCCGCTAAATTCTCATTTCAAATAGCCCATGGTGCTCTGATGGAACGCTGGTCTGCACACACACACACACACACACACACACACACACACACACACACACCTGCTCATTAACTGGATTCCAAAACCAATCAGTGTGAGTCCGACAGAGAAGCTCTGTCTGAGGCCACACACACACACACACACACACACACACACAGAGTGTGTTTTCACTGGTTGTCTGGTCCAAACCAGAAGGAGAGACTCTGAACTGATTAACACTTAAACACAAACACAGAGAGAGACTGATACACAGAGAGAAAACACACAGTTCAACTTTATTTATCCAAATAAAACCAGTGCAACACTCCTCTAACAGCAAATCACAATGTGGGCTGTCGGGAGAAAACATTTGGATTTATCCTCTGTAGGTTTCCAATGTATAAAGCGTTAGCTTGAAGCTCTAACGATTCCCCTCGTCCTAATCCACATCACAAAATCAACAGGACCACTCGGTAAAGTTTAACTGTTTATTTGAACACAAGAAAAAATTGGTCCAGAACAATCGTCCATTTCCAAAATTATCAAAATATCAAGCTCCACTCTTCACTTGCCTGACTGACCAATATTACCACCCAACTGTCTTCTCATGAGAGTATTAAAAAGGCAATTAAAGGTGCGCAGTGACTAGGAAGCAACAATCATAGTCACCTATTCCCAAATATTACAAATATAATATAAATGAGATATTGCACATTTTAAATTATCCACGCACATTCTAAGTGTAAGGAATCAAACACTTAACTTACTGCATTCCTGTAAATATGAACTGTAAATAGATCAACTGTAAATAGTCCTTCCAATTCCTTCAAAATCAATGAACCATGTAAATGACTCTTGCTTTACATATGAACTTAAATTATTGCATGCTAATCAGTCAAACATCAATAAACTACATTTAGGCTCCTACACTCCTCTGTAGTGTTTCACAGAGAACCGACTCTGCGTTTAGGAAGTCTTTCAGTTCTGACTTCTGTTATATAAAATTAAAAAAAATAAATAAATAAATAAATAAGATAAATGCTATAGTTGACCAGCTTCACTCAAACCACTGCCTACACCCTCTCCCTGCCCACTCCCACTGTGTGTTCACATGGAGGGTCTGTCACATTAAGTGCCGTCCCAAACCATGTAGCAGGGACTGAAGTGGGTTATAAAACCTTCCAACAGCGAGTCCACATCGATGCTGACTAACTGACCAGGGGCAAATCCATGTTGTGTTCATCATGGAAGACGCTCCGTACAAACGCAAACTGCTCAAAGTAAGATAGACATTTAATATATTTAGGATCAAATATACTCTTCTCTAGTCTAGAAAACGGTAGACGTGTTCATGTGATTGTAAAGTGTTGTATATTTGCAGGGACTGTTGCAAAAACCATCAGAGTGAATCGATCATGGCATCAGTTGCTGCTTCCGAAAGATGCTGATATAAAACCACACTTTACGAAAAGTTACAACCTTCCTGTTTGTGCTGGAGAGAGGGAAGTTTGTCCCGAAGCTTTCCACTATGTGTTTATACGCTTCACCTTAATGAAAGGTGCTTCGTTCAGCTGTGAGTGAGACTCTATGACGGAGTGGGAGTGCGGAGGGTCCGGTTTGAGAAAGGTCCGGCTCACATAAAGATTCATAATTTGATAAAAGTTTTCTCTTAAAAGAAACCAGCTTTGACTTTTGAAAACAGGAAACAAACATCCACCACTGTGTCAGGGACCTCGTATGGACAGTGTGAGCATATGAAATGTAAACACCTCTAACTTTAGGTGTTGAAAGTGTTTGAGTGTTGTTGTTGTGGAGAGGATAGCCTCCTGTAGAGACACCAGTCTGTGTGATGGAAACACAAACTCACAGTCTGTGTTTCTGTCTTCAGTCTCTCTCTCTCTCCAGCTTAAACCCTGAGGGCAACAGTAAGAGTACACAACCTCAACAGGAGGCTGAGCACGCACACACACACATGCACACACACACACACACACTCACACACGCACACACACACACACACACACACACACACAGAGTTTGGGTTATATTGCAGCAGAGTCATGCCTGAGAAACACACAGACGGCTTAAGTCCTCTATATCCTCTGAGATCTCTCAGTCTGTGTTTCAGTCTTTCCTTCTTTCTTCATTTTGTCTTCATTCTAACTATCATGAACTTGTTTCTATTATTTTCCTGTTTCATTGTTGAATATGGAGTCATTTTAATATTGAAATAGTGAATGATTAAATGAAAAAAGTCTCCAAATAAATCAGATCAATTACTTTCAACTGATTTCAGTTTGTGACAAATGAGAAACACAAATGACTGTTTCTTGATCAACAACATTAAAAGCAGACAGTGATCTAGAGGTCAAAGGTCAGAGCTCGCAGTACTCTAATAAAACTGCTGCAACATTTTGGGTTGTGGAGAAAAATAAACAAAAGTTTAAACAAAAATGAAATAAAACATTTAAATCAAACCTTAAGAGAACTGGCAGCAGAAACAAATGTGTGGTTATGTGACAGGATGTTCATGTATGTGCTCATTGTATAGCATGTATGACAATATGTTGGATATGACATATTGTTAAAATGAAACCAATATGTTTGAAGTCGGGCTCCTGATAGCTGATTGGTAGCTGTTGATGTTTCAGTCTAATGTGAGAGAAAAGAAGGAAATATGAGAGAGTGAAGAAATAAAGATGAAAATAATGAAACAAGAAAAGGAGAGAAGAAAAGAAAATGATTAGAAATGAAATCAAAAGACGGAAATAATTTGTTTTACCTGCTAAAAACTGCGACCTGCAGTGAATTAGGTTTTGAAACGCACCTTCCCAGCCTCCCCCCTCCTCACCCTCAGAGAGAGAGAAGGATGAAAGAAGATGAATGTTAACCCGAGAGAGAGAGAGACAGAGAGAGAGAGAATCTTTAATTAGAGACAGATGACTTTGCCACGCCTCAGAAGGCTGGAATTACACTGCAGGCTATGAGGCGAGGCTAATTTCACATGTAATTGTTGCTGCAATCCTCGCTGTGCTGCTAACACTCCCAACCTCCCTCCCTCCATCCAGAGAGACAGAGAGGAAGAGGAAGAAGAGAGAGAGAGAGGAAGAATGAGAGGAGGGAGAGAGAAGTAAAGTAATTTGATGCTGCAAACGTGTGCTGAAAACACTTTCAGCTTTCTTACTGTAATATCTAGGAGGAAGGAATGAAGGAAGGCCAGAAGGGAGGAACAAAGGAACGGAAGAAGGAAGGGAAGAAAAAGGAGGGAAAGAAGGAATAAAGAAGGATTAAAAGAAAATGCAAAGAAAGAAGGAATGAAAGAAGGACACGTAAAGATGTAAGGAAGAAAAGAAATTAATGAGGAAGGGAAGAGGAAATGAAAGGAGGAATGAAAAAAAGGGAAAGAAAGCATGAAAGAAGACAGGAAGGAAAGATGGAATTAAAGAAGGGAGCAAAGAAAGGAAGAGGAAATGAAAGAAGGACTAGGAATTAAAAGAGGAAAGAAGGAATGAAAGGGAAGCAAGGATGTAAGGGAAGAGGGAATGAATAAATGAAGGATTATAAAAGGAAGAAGGGAAAATGAAATTAAAGGAGGGAAAGATGAGAAGGATTGAAAGCAGAAAGCAAGGAATAAAAGAAGGAGGAAGGAAGGGCAGAAGGAATGAGAGAAGGGAGGAAAATGAAAAGAAAGAGGGACATAAAAATGAACGGATGTGACCCACAATACTTAATCCTACAAATCTGAATCTGCTGATCTGCTGTCATCTGGATAAATATTTAAATGATTATTTGTCCAAAATCCCTTTACAAGTCTTTCTGACTAAAAAACATCAAACGATGGAGGAAGATCTGACCTCTGTCCGTTTAAAGTGACACAGAAAGAAAGAAAGAAAAAGAAACTGAGACGGAGAGAGAGAGAGACAGAGAGAGAGACAGAGACAGAGAGAGAGAGACAGACAGACAGACAGAGAGGCAGACAGACAGAGATAGACAGAGAGAGAGAGAGACAGAGA
>VMKM01003680.1:0-31314 GCA_008360985.2 Macquaria ambigua | reverse complement strand
GCCACAACTCTGGCTATAACCACCTCAACTTCAGCCACCACATCTGAAGCCACCACAACTCTGGCTGTAACTACCACACCTGCACCCACCACGACTCTGGCTCCAACCACCACAACTCCAGCTGTAACTACCACACCTGAAGCCACCACATCTCCCACTCCAACCACCACATCTGCAACCACTACATCTGCAACTGTAACTACCACACCTGAAACCACCACAACTGCGCCTGCAACCACCACAACTGCAGCCACCACACCTGATGCCACCACACCTGATGCCACCACAACTCAGGCTGCAACTACCACACCTGAAACCACCACAACTCCAGCTCCAACCACCACAACTGAAGCCACCACAACTTCAACTGTAACCACAACTGCAGCCACCACAACTCCAACTCCAACCACCACAACTGATGCCACTACAACTGAAGCCACCACAACTGCAGCCGCCACAACTCTGGCTATAACCACCTCAACTGCAGCCACCACATCTGAAGCCACCACAACTCTGGCTGTAACTACCACACCTGCAGCCACCACGACTTGGGTTCCAAACCACCACACCAGGCTCCACCACAACTCCAGCTGTAACTACCACTCCCTGAAGGCCACCACATCTCCCCCACTCCAACCACATCTGCAACCACCACATCTCCAGCTGTAACTACCACACCTGAAGCCACCACAACTGCGCCTGCAACCACCACAACTGCAACCACCACACCTGATGCCACCACACCTGATGCCACCACAACTCAGGCTGCAACTACCACACCTGAAGCCACCACAACTCCAGCTCAGACCACCACAACTGAAGCCACCACAACTCCAACTCCAACCACCACACCTGCAGCCACCACAACTCCAACTACAACCACCACACCTGCAGCCACCAACTGATGCCACTACAACTGAAGCCACCACAACTGCAGCCGCCACAACTCTGGCTATAACCACCACACCTGATGCCACCACACCTGAAGCCACCACAACTCCAGCTCAGACCACCACAACTGCAGCCACCACACCTGATGCCACCACAACTCAGGCTGCAACTACCACACCTGAAACCACCACAAGAAGCTCCACCACCAACCCTGAAGCCACCACAACTTCAACCCCTGTAACCACACCCAGCCACCACAACTCCTAAACCACCACCCTTAGCCACAACAACTCCAACTCCAACCACCACAACTGATGCCACTACAACTGAAGCCACCACAACTGCAGCCGCCACAACTCTGGCTATAACCACCTCAACTGCAGCCACCACATCTGAAGCCACCACACCTGATGCCACCACACCTGATGCCACAACAACTCAGGCTGCAACTACCACACCTGAAGCCACCACAACTCCAGCTCCAACCACCACAACTGAAGCCACCACGACTTCGACTGTAACCACACCTGAAGCCACCACAACTCCAACCACCACACCTGCAGCCACCACAACTCCAACTCCAACCACCACAACTGATGCCACTACAACTGATGCCACCACAACTGCAGCCGCCACAACTCTGGCTCTAACCACCTCAACTGCAGCCACCACAACTGAAGCCACCACAACTGAAGCCACCACAACTCTGGCTGTAACTACCACACCTGCAGCCACCACGACTCTGGCTCCAACCACCACACCTGTACCCACCACAACTCCAGCTGTAACTACCACACCTGAAGCCACCACATCTCCCACTCCAACCACCACATCTGCAACCACCACATCTCCAGCTGTAACTACCACACCTGAAGCCACCACAACTGCACCTGCAACCACCACACCTGCAGCCACCACACCTGATGCCACCACACCTGATGCCACCACAACTCAGGTTGCAACTACCACACCTGAAGCCACCACAACTCCAGCTACAACCACCACACCTGCAGCCACCACAACTGATGCCACTACAACTGAAGCCACCACAACTGATGCCACTACAACTGAAACCACCATACCTGATGCCACCACACCTGATGCCACCACAACTCAGGCTGCAACTACCACACCTGAAGCCACCACAACTCCAGCTCAGACCACCACAACCAGCCACCTGGCCAACTCCAACCCACCACACCTGCAGCCACCACAACTCCAACTACAACCACCACACCTGCAGCCACCACAACTGATGCCACTACAACTGAAGCCACCACAACTGCAGCCGCCACAACTCTGGCTATAACCACCACACCTGATGCCACCACAACTTCGACTGTAACCACAACTGCAGCCACCACAACTCCAACCACCACACCTGCAGCCACCACAACTCCAACTCCAACCACCACAACTGATGCCACTACAACTGAAGCCACCACAACTGCAGGTGCCACAACTCTGGCTATAACCACCTCAACTTCAGCCACCACATCTGAAGCCACCACAACTCTGGCTGTAACTACCACACCTGCACCCACCACGACTCTGGCTCCAACCACCACAACTCCAGCTGTAACTACCACACCTGAAGCCACCACATCTCCCACTCCAACCACCACATCTGCAACCACTACATCTGCAACTGTAACTACCACACCTGAAACCACCACAACTGCGCCTGCAACCACCACAACTGCAGCCACCACACCTGATGCCACACCACACCTGATGCCACCACAACTCAGGCTGCAACTACCACACCTGAAACCACCACAACTCCAGCTCCAACCACCACAACTGAAGCCACCACAACTTCAACTGTAACCACAACTGCAGCCACCACAACTCCAACTCCAACCACCACAACTGATGCCACTACAACTGAAGCCACCACAACTGCAGCCGCCACAACTCTGGCTATAACCACCTCAACTGCAGCCACCACATCTGAAGCCACCACAACTCTGGCTGTAACTACCACACCTGCAGCCACCACGACTCTGGCTCCAACCACCACACCTGTACCCACCACAACTCCAGCTGTAACTACCACACCTGAAGCCACCACATCTCCCACTCCAACCACCACATCTGCAACCACCACATCTCCAGCTGTAACTACCACACCTGAAGCCACCACAACTGCGCCTGCAACCACCACAACTGCAACCACCACACCTGATGCCACCACACCTGATGCCACCACAACTCAGGCTGCAACTACCACACCTGAAGCCACCACAACTCCAGCTCAGACCACCACAACTGAAGCCACCACAACTCCAACTCCAACCACCACACCTGCAGCCACCACAACTCCAACTACAACCACCACACCTGCAGCCACCACAACTGATGCCACTACAACTGAAGCCACCACAACTGCAGCCGCCACAACTCTGGCTATAACCACCACACCTGATGCCACCACACCTGAAGCCACCACAACTCCAGCTCAGACCACCACAACTGCAGCCACCACACCTGATGCCACCACAACTCAGGCTGCAACTACCACACCTGAAACCACCACAACTCCAGCTCCAACCACCACAACTGAAGCCACCACAACTTCAACTGTAACCACAACTGCAGCCACCACAACTCCAACCACCACACCTGCAGCCACAACAACTCCAACTCCAACCACCACAACTGATGCCACTACAACTGAAGCCACCACAACTGCAGCCGCCACAACTCTGGCTATAACCACCTCAACTGCAGCCACCACTTCTGAAGCCACCACAACTCTGGCTGTAACTACCACACCTGCAGCCACCACAACTCTGGCTCCAACCACCACAACTCCAGCTGTAACTACCACACCTGAAGCCACCACATCTCCCACTCCAACCACCACATCTGCACCCACCACATCTCCAGCTGTAACTACCACACCTGAAGCCACCACAACTGCGCCTGCAACCACCACAACTGCAGCCACACCACACCTGGATGCCACCACACCTGATGCCACCACAACTCAGGCTGCAACTACCACACCTGAAGCCACCACAACTCCAGCTCCAACCACCACAACTGAAGCCACCACAACTTTGACTGTAACCACAACTGCAGCCACCACAACTCCAACCACCACACCTGCAGCCACCACAACTCCAACTCCAACCACCACACCTGCAGCCACCACAACTCCAACTCCAACCACCACACCTGCAGCCACCACAACTGATGCCACTACAACTGAAGCCACCACAACTGCAGCCGCCACAACTCTGGCTATAACCACCTCAACTGCAGCCACCACATCTGAAGCCACCACAACTCTGGCTGTAACTACCACACCTGCAGCCACCACAACTCTGGCTCCAACCACCACAACTCCAGCTGTAACTACCACACCTGAAGCCACCACATCTCCCACTCCAACCACCACATCTGCAACCACCACATCTCCAGCTGTAACTACCACACCTGAAGCCACCACAACTGCGCCTGCAACCACCACAACTGCAGCCACCACACCTGATGCCACCACACCTGATGCCACCACAACTCAGGCTGCAACTACCACACCTGAAGCCACCACAACTCCAGCTCCAACCACCACAACTGAAGCCACCACAACTTTGACTGTAACCACAACTGCAGCCACCACAACTCCAACCACCACACCTGCAGCCACCACAACTCCAACTCCAACCACCACACCTGCAGCCACCACAACTCCAACTCCAACCACCACACCTGCAGCCACCACAACTGATGCCACTACAACTGAAGCCACCACAACTGCAGCCGCCACAACTCTGGCTATAACCACCTCAACTGCAGCCACCACATCTGAAGCCACCACAACTCTGGCTGGAACTACCACACCTGCAGCCACCACGACTCTGGCTCCAACCACCACACCTGTACCCACCACAACTCCAGCTGTAACTACCACACCTGCAGCCTCCACATCTCTGGCTGTAACTACCACACCTGCACCCACCACAACTCTGGCTCCAACCACCACAACTCCAGCTGTAACTACCACACCTGAAGCCACCACATCTCCCACTCCAACCACCACATCTGCAACCACTACATCTGCAGCTGTAACTACCACACCTGAAGCCACCACAACTGCGCCTGCAACCACCACAACTGCAGCCACCACACCTGATGCCACCACACCTGATGCCACCACAACTCAGGCTGCAACTACCACACCTGAAGCCACCACAACTCCAGCTCCAACCACCACAACTGAAGCCACCATAACTTCAGCTGAAACCACAACTGCAGCCACCACAACTCTGGCTCCAACTTCTGCACCCACCACAACTCTGGCTCCAACCCCTGCACCTTTAACTACTACACCCCTAATCATCTCAACTACAACTCAAGGTATGTGTTTGTTTTTCCTTTTTCTTCCACTCTCCTGGTTATAATGAATGATAATGTGTTTTTGTTTAATAAGTTCATAGCTGAATGTGTTAAGTGAAGGGTGAAGCTCACGCTGACAAAGAAACTTCATAGAATACATTTTGACCCCAAGCGTAGCTCCATCCCTTTTTATTTTTATTTATTTAGCCTAATTTACACTGGAAATTATGTCACTTCATATGGGAAATGAGATTTAAACATTCAACTGGATATCATAGCCATAAATCTTAATTTTAAGGGGTTGCAATTATATAGTTTGGTTCAACACTTTAAAATATGTAAGTGCAAACTGTGTATCAAATAGCCAAAGACTAAAGCACACAATTCTGGTTATAGATAGACGGATATTTATCTAGGAGATGCTATATAAAAAGGTACTTTAGACTTTGATCTATGATCTATTGGAATTCTAGTGGTCATAGAAAAGTAAATCAATTGTACTGGACTCCTGAATTCATCCTAAATTGTATCTATAATTAACTGACCCCAAGTCTAGTTGTAAATAAAATGAACCAAAATATATGATCAGTGATTCACATATAGCTTTAAAGACTACTCTAAAAGCCATTTCTTCTCATTTGTCTTCTTTAGTGATTATGTCCTGGTATTACCTTTAACATTAGTAATGGAACTGCAGTAATTGTCTGTTTGAGGACATAAAGCATTGGCAAGGAATTCTATTAACATTGGCATACACAAGTCCTAAATTTCTTGTTGGTCTTTTATTAATTTACACATGTAATGTTTTCTTTTAATTCCTACAGGCTTGGTATCACTGGCACATCTACAGATGAAGATAACTTCCTACGGAGAGGTCAGCAATGGAACTATCACTGAACTTGTTCAACAGGTATGTAAAACAGAATGTATAAAATTACTGTATGATAATGCATACACCGATATGAAGGGTGGGGTGAAGGAAATGACATGATACTCTGATGTTTATTCTCTGTGTTTTCTTTTTATTTAGTTTTTTAGAGAGCAGCTCCCGAATGGAACAACCTACACAGTCACAGTGACAAACATTCAAAGGGTTGCCCCATAGAAGCTTCATGTGGACAGAAATAGTCAAAAGTGAATGTATAAAGACAGCAATTCGAGGTTGTGCTGGTGCTATTGTTTTAACACAATGTGAAGGGACAGTTCATCTCAACCGTTTTATTATATCTGGAAAGAGATGTTTCTTTTAAGTTTCCAACATTTTGAGTACAACACATAAAATGTCATTGTACTCTACTGCGGTGATCTTCAACCAACATCTCCAAACCACCAGAAGTACCTGGATTGCACTCCAGGTGCAAGAAAAAGTGTTTCTGATTAAACACAGAGGCTTAGATTTAGGCTCAGTTCCCTCTTATGTCTATCATCATTTTGTCAAATTAAATCTAAAAAAACAAGTGAATATTAGACCCATTATTGCTCTCTATAATCCCCAAAACATATTTTCATTACTTCACTGTTGGCTGTATTTCACAGAAATGTGAATAGTGTAGATCTGCATTTGGCTCAAGTGTCAAATTATTTTCACATTAAAATGGGAAGCTCAAACCAAGCAACAATCTGACCTGTCAAAGAGATTTTAAGATGTGTCAATAATTCCCATGCTTTGTAATTGGAGAAGTAGCTGCCATGCTGACAAGTCTGGTATCCAGGAAACTAGTGTCTCTTGCTCACTCCTCCCTGTTATTGTACATAAATGAGGAAACATTTTACACAAAACATTTGTAACAATAGCCTTGGTGAGTGCCTCATACCAAGTATATGACTATTGTACCCCGAATCAGGGAAATTATCGGTCTGTCAGGTGTTGACAAAACGCACTGTAATGTCTACTGAATGTGAATCTGTTTTGTCGTGACATCAAGAATTGATTTATTAAGCTTATAGAATGTGTCTTTCCAATTCATTGAAAAACCAGAATGTGAAAGCACTGCTCGTTTGTTGCGTGGGAGGTGCTGTGCTATAAAACACCTTGAAATATTTCAGTAGAGAGAAGGGCATTCTGTGTGCAACTTTTTTGCTTGAGGCACACACCAATGATTAAGTGTGTATGTATGTGTTTAGTGTGGTCTCCTTGGCTATTTGTTCTCTGTTTGGCCTGGGCTAAGAACACCAAGGCTGTGTGCAAGTAGGGCCAGAGCTTTCTGCTGAGGCTCCGGTCATTTAATATCTGCAGTACCATGCTGAGGGTGTCCTACCAGTCTGTGGTAGACAGTGCTATTTTCTTTGCTGTCATGTGCTGGGGCAGCAGGGAGAGGGGCAGTTGACGGCAACAGAATCAACACGCTTATCAGGAAGACTGGCTCTGTCCTGCAGGTGGAGCTTGAGTCTCTTTTGGTGATGTCAGAGAGGTTGCTGTACAAACTGCAGAGCTCTGTTCTGCTCTGTTCGTTTAGTCTGTCTTTCACCATTCAATCATTGTACATTTTGAATTTGAATTACATACTGTACATATCTATGTGCAACTGACCAAGAAGGAACTTTAGATAGGAGCAACTTATGATCTTAACTGTTAACCTTGTTTATATTTTGGATAAATGTTTGATATTTCTATACTTGCACCTTAGTTTATACTTGCACTCTTTGTACTGCACTACAGCAAAGTGTGTTTTTATTTTTTCACCTGCAGACAGAATGAATTTATTCCCAACTTCACTGATTTAAATATTTTTCCCAAATTAGTTTTGTACTAAAATTCATATTTATAGGTCAGATGTAAATTAGACGATAGAAACAATTATTTAGTGTGATGTCATAGCCAAACTATTATAGACTCTGGTTTTACTTCGATTTAACACTAGATTTATGACACAAGATTAGCAGTTATGTTATTCTATGTTGTGCTATGCCCTTTTGAAAGATGAATAAAGATACATCTATTTAAAGTGCCAATTCTTTGTGTTAATTTTGTGTTCTGTAATAAATCCTTTAAAACAAAAAGCTTGTCATAACTGGTGCTATCAGGGTAACAGGGAATAGCATCCAAATGCAGATGCCAGAGGCAGAGCTAGTGCAGTTCAGTGATTTTATTAACACAAAAGCTACGAAAGCTTACAGTCAGACAATCCAGAGAGCAGTCAAACACAAGCAAACAAATCCAGTAATGAGCAGGCAGGAATCTAAAGTCTATTAAATAGGAAAAGGGTCAAAGGGTAAGGCAGGCAGAAACAGGGAACCAAGACATGAAGCACACAGCAACAACATAATAAACAAAGGAAGTGAACTGGTATATGTAGTGAAGGGTGATAAGGGAATGAGGTGCAGGTTGGGAGATGAGTGGGGAAGCTCAGGTGACTGCAGGGCTGATGAGAAATGGCAACAGGTGTGTGGATGGGTGGGGCAGTCAGGTGATGAGAAAAGGAGGGAAAGTCCAAGGACATCTGGTGGACAACTAGAGGAAGGCAGGTCTGGGGAGTTGAAGGGATGAACCTGGCCAGGGAGAACTGAGCAAGGGCTGGAGACAGGGAACAAGGGGAACTGAGGAGCAGATCGTGACAAAACTTCAACATTTGATTTTAACATTAATCTCATTACATTAATTGTTGAGATCTGACTCAAAATATTATACACAAATACATACAAAAGAGGATGATATCAAGTGAAAATGTAGCTATTAATTGTGTAAAAAATATCCTCAATATATAATGCATAATGTAAGATGTGGAATTAAAGTATTCAAACTGGTCAAAAAGAGGCAGTCTGACAATTTGAGCGTTGGAGGTACACAGCTTTGGAATCTGTATCTACAGTATATTGGAATAACTATTAAAACATTAAAAGAAAACATGACAATATTATCTTGAAGAATTCCTCCATGAGGGAAACACATTTCAAGTCCACTTCTCTGTATCTGTGTGAAACGGTGTCCTGAGCTAAGTATTAGTTAATAGAGGACAACAGTGAGGACAGTACTGCATGTAATTTATTGGTTTGTAGCATATGATAATTTAACAACGAACAGGTTGTGTGATAACATGCCAAAATGTAGCAAGACATCAAACAATATTTTTTGTAATAAATTGCACTACAGTGTTGGGTATTAGATTATTGTCTTTTATTCCCTGTAGTCATTATCTCTGGATGCAACGTGTTTAACAGCTGATGACTGGAAAGAAAAGAGAAAACAGCAAATAAACTATTATTTTACTGTAGTATATTTAGGGCCCGAAGCACCGAAAATCGGTGCAAGGACCTATTGAAATTGTAAGGATTATTATTATTTTTCTTCCGCGACATTGAGTGGGAAAATGGGGGCCTGAACGTGCTCAAAAACTCATGAAAATTTGCACACACGTCCGGCTTGGCGAAAATACCGGTCTGACATGGGTTCGGAGCATGGGGGGGGGGGCAAAAATTATAGCGCCACCTTCAGTTTTCAAACTTAATGCCCCCCCCTTTCACTTTGAGCTAGATGCACCAAACTTGGTATGCTTATGGGTGATGCCCAGACTTAGAAAAAAGCCTCTTGGACCCCTACTGTAAACCCAACAGGAAGTCGGGTATTTTTCATAAAGTGCTCATTTTGAGGCATATTTTGGTCATTTCCAGGGCTACTACTTTCGCGAACTCGTGCCAGAGATTTCATCAGATTCACTTCAAACTTGGCCTATGCCCTCTCGACAAGTTGACCTTTAAACGATACTCGCAGATTTGCTATTTTTTCAACGGCGTGCCCGTGGCGCCGCGTGGAAGTCGGGTGTTTTACCACCAAACAGCAAGTGGTCTATAACTCGACTGTACATTGTCCAACAGGCCCCAAACTTACCATGTGGCATGACCCTCCCGCCCTGAAGGCATCCACATGCATATTTGCGGCCACACTCATAGCGCCACCTATTGACGACAGGAAGTGTCACGGCTTACAGTCTGACATGCACCTCTGAGTGGGTTGAGCAGAACAACCTCAAAATTGGCCTCTGAAGGCTAAACATGTTCATGTTGCTTCACAGTTAAAATTGTGAGGTTTTTGCAAAGGGCGTGGTCATGGCGGCGCGGCGAATGTCGATGCTCCATCATGAAAATTCAAAGTGTTGTAACTTGGCTGAAAGTGATCAGATCTTTTCCAAATTCCACACGTTTATTGACATTCCCGGCATGAACACATGTAGGGGTCAATATTTACTCAAAGTCATAGCGCCACCTAGTGACGACAGGAAGTGCCAGGCCCCATACTTGTCATCAGTACTCCTAGCAGGTTAACCACATCCACCTCAAATCTGGGGAGGATAGACCTAAGAAGTGGATGAAGCTTCACTGTGGAAATTGTGACGTTTCATCAAACGGCGTTGCCGTGACAACGCATTCTTCGCCATAAACAGGAAGCAGTTTTTTGAGGGGCTAAACATGCTTCAAATGTCATGAAACTTGCCACACACGTCGGGAGGGATGTATTCTCTTGTATGATATGGGTCTTGGACATGGGCGTGGCCAAATCGCCTCATTAGCGCCCCCTGGAAAATTAAAAAATTGCAAAACCACCCTTAAAATTTGACGGACATTTATGAAAGTCAGGTGGCATATTTGTCATGCCCAGACCTACAAAAAAGCCTCTTGGAGCCCTGCTCTAAACCCAACAGGAAGTCCGTTATTTTTAATAAACTGTTCATTTTTGCTCATTTCCAGGGCTCACGCTTTTGCCATCTCGTCCTACAGATTTCATCAGATTCACTTCAAACTTTGCCCATGCCCTCTACACAAGTTGACCTTTAAACGATACTCGGCGATTTACATTAATTTGAACGGCGTGCCCGTGACGCGCCGTGGAAGTCAGGTGTTTCCCCATCACACAGGAAGTGACAGGCCCCATACTTTTAATCAGTGCTCCTAGCAGGTTAACCACATCCACCTCAAAATCACTCAGCATGCTCTTAAGAACTTCATGACGCTTGACTGTGAAAATTGTGAGTTTTCATCAAGCGGCGTTGCCGTGACAACGCATTCCTCGCCATAAACAGGAAGCAGTTTTTTGAGGGGCTAAACATGCTTGAAATGTCATGAAACTTGCCACACACGTCGGGAGGGATGTATTCTCTTGTATGATATGGGTCTTGGACATGGGCGTCGCCAAATCGCCTCATTAGCGCCCCCTCACAAATTTCAAAATCTGAAAAAAAACCTTAAAATTTCACCTAAATGTATGAAAATCTGGTGGCATATTCGTCATGCCCAGACTTAAAAAAAAGGCCTCTTGGAGCCCGGCCCTAAACCCAACAGGAAGTCAGTTATCTTCAATAAACTGCAAATTTCTAAGGATATTTTGGCCATTTCCAGGGCTTCTTCCTCTGCAATCTGCTCCTACAGATTTTATCAGACTCACTTCAAACTTGGCCTATGCCCTCTCCACACACCTTGGCCATGAAAACCTGCCTTCAGATTTCCGTTAAGTTGAACGGCGTGCCCGTGGCGTGCCTTTGAACTTCATGTCTGTCATCACTCTTCCTGCAATTAATGGATTCTTCCAACAGATGGCAGTGTTTGTTTACTACTACCTGCTTCACAGCACAGGGAGGAGGACAGGAGAAAGGACTGACTGTGACTGATGTTTGTCTTTGTCATTCTTTATAAACTTTAGTCAGGAGGAATTCCCATGCAGATACATTTCATTGTTTGTGCATTGTCCAAAACATATGAACATTTACAGCTGTGTCATCCGGTTGGTGTCCAGCAGGGCCTGGAATGGTATTAATTTTCAGCCCAGGTCATTCATGCTTCAGACCACCTCAGTTTAGTTCACAACCCATTATGCTGGAGATATATAGGTTTACTATGCAATGTAAATTCACTGTCTTTTCTGCAGCCTCTCTGACCTGCTGTGTGTGCCTGTGTGTGTGCCTGTGTGTGTGTGTGTGTGTGTGTGTGTGTGTGTGTGTGTGTGGATTGTATTTGCTGGCCCTCACAGCCCAAAAACCAGCCTGGCCATACAGACACTCAACAACTCCCATCCACAACTCAATTTGGGACACTTAGTCTAATCAAGGACAAGCACTGGCTGCTGTGCATGCTCTGACTTGGTCTTCCGTCAGGCTTTCTGTCTGTGAGTGTGTGTGAGTGTGTGCGCGCGTGTGTGTGTGTGGGAGGGTGAGCCCTGCACTCTGTTGTCGTGAAGCGGCGTGCGCTGCACTCCCCGACGCGCGCACATGTGCTTCGGGCCCTTCAATGCTGCTTGCAGCTTTAATGTATATTGTATTTCATCAGAATGGGCTGAATAGATTCCAGGGATCCTACAGCTCGACACCCAGTCACACACGCTGGGAGACAGCAGCTTCACATCAGTACAACTATGCAGCTACAAGAGGAGCAAAGGAGCGTTATTTGTGTGTGTGTGTGTGTGTGTGTGTGTGTGTGTGCTTAGTGGTGTGTGTTTGCAAAATTTTAGCATCATTTTTGCCTCATCAGGGAGAGAGAAAGGGGAAATGACATGTAACAAAGCTCCCGGGCCAGAAGCAAACAGCGTTTGGTAAATCTGTTTGTGGTCAGTTTCTCAATACTATGGTGGAACAGTGTAAACCTTCAACACTGGAATTGAATTAACCCTCCTGTAATCTTCAAATTTACTAACATCTTTTATCCTTGGGGTTAATTTGACCCCAGCAATTTAAACTTCCAGAAAATGATTGTAATTCAAATTATCATCTAAGTTTATGTGTCAGGTACTTTATGTCACCTTGTTGACTACCTAAATACCCCTTTCAATAAAACATAATCTCCACCCCCCACCCCCTTACACATCCAGAATACCTATTACAAAAACAATGGAAACATATGCCAATCACCATACAATCTCACTGATTGATCTAAAATTGGAAAGAAAGATCTTTTTGGTGTTTTAATGGATTTATATTGTTTCTAAGTATACAGTTCCCCAGGGGATTTCTCACTGTACATCTGCACATTCCAGGCATAGCTGGACTGTGCATCACATGCTGCTCATATTTTGAAATATGTTGATGCTGATAGCATATCTGGTGGGCCTGGAACCATTGTGAACACATTAGCAGCACTCTAATTTCCATTTTTGGAAGGTAACGTATCCACTCTTGGAGGCTGAGAGAGAACAGAATCTGCTGGTGGTTGAGAGACAACACGAGGGTCGAACAAAAGGGTCTCATTCTCATCAGAGGAGGATGCCTCATAATCAGCATTATTTTCAGTTCACTTTCACTGTCAAAGAGATGTGACAAAACCTCATTGGCAGAAAACATTTGCTTAGAGGTAATCAATTTATAGAGAGCATAAAGAGAGAGCACACACAGCACCAAGAGAAATGGTTTAGAAGGCTGCCCCAACCCATGTCATGGGAACTATCAGGGCTTCTCGCAATACTACAGGTATGGTTATGTTAGGTTAGGGCCCCAAAGCATAGGGACGTCTTTGAACATTGTAAAATTGCATGACAGTGACCTCAATATCAGCCAAAACAACCTAAACAAATGTGGTCACATTGACCCCAAAGAACACCAATGCGTAAAAATGAGTACAGGACATTGAAAACATATCATCATGTTAATTTTATGTTTACCCAGTTGTCCCCATTAAATTAGGAAAAGTCATTAAATTTGAACCAAAAAGAAGATATCTATCATTTATTTAGAGATGTTAAACATTGAAGATAACAAACAGCTCTTTCTTTACCACTCCTCCACAGGTATATTCAATTGATCCATTGTTGATATAAAATAAGAGTTTAAAATTCAACTGAATTCTAAATCAAATGGAAAAATGTGTCAGCTACAATATACCATAGTAGTTCCTCTTATAGCAATTATATTAAAAGTAAAATATCCTACCACAATTTAGTCCTACAGACAGCTTCTACTAGCCAACTATGCTTTCACAGGCACAGGAATTTCCAATTTTCAGTGAACACAGAAACACACAGCACAGACACCATCAGCAAAAACCACCAGCTAGCTCAAATATGTTGTAAAGAATCTGCACAGTTTTTATTAGACTTGAGTTCACAGCATGCGGATGTGATTAAAGTAGTGATGATAGTAAAAAAGTAAAGTAATAATGCAGAGAGAGCAGATGAAGAGAGGAATTGCATTACATACATAAGAGACTTGTTTGACAACCTTGATGAGGGTTTCCAGTAATGGTTTGGCTTTGGCAAGACTCCATTAAGTGCAATGGCATTTTAACTGTGGAAAACTCACAATGCTGATGGTGATGTACTTTCCACCCATTTAATTGACAGTTATTTGATACCAGCTAAAGTAGATCTAAAGGTACTTTGTGTTACTAGTACCACATTCTGTGTTAGTAATCTTTAATCTATGTTGAAATCAAACACATCTTGTCCTAAAGACTCACTAATTAAATATAAAATGTAAATAATGTATTCTGGCTAAGCATTTCCCATCTTGGCTATAGCTTGATGTGAATTGCCATGAAAAGAGTAATTTCACTGATGAAAAACATTAAAACCCAAATGTGTTGTGACTATCCAACCTGACCAATCATGACTCACTAGAAGCTGATCGATACAGCAGTTAAACTAATTGCCAATTATTCTTAAAGAACTGGATTGTCACTAATGCTGCATGGTGTAAGGTCACTGCAGATGGTTTCAATTGTATGATGTGTTTTATGATTTAGTTTGTAGTGTCCTGTATTTTGTTAACATGTGTGTCTGCGACTTACCTGGTTTTTCAGGTTACATGAAAGTCCTCTGACACCAATGCTTTGTCACTCCCTCTATAGCTCAGGGAGGAGTAATTTACAAACTAAGCACAACATATAATCACAGACAAAATACTTGTCTGTACCTGGATTAGCGAGAAGTAACACCAGTCATCATGGAAAGAAAAATCCTTTGTTGGATATTTTTGCTTGGATATTTAAATGCATCTTCTGGACAAGGTAACTATTCATTGTAGGTATCTTATATAATTTTTATGGCTTTGATTGTTTGTTTGTTACTTTCTAATAATCCTTATTGTATTCAGGCCCGGTTCTAGACTGCTTTGATTGGGGGGGCAGTAAGAGATGTTGATTGGTCACAAATTGCTGCTGTGTTGAGTGCCCCAGGGATGACATTTTTTTGTAGGTCAACCTGAACGTTAATATCACTGTGGCTCCATCAGCAAAAGTCTTATGAGATTCTTCCTCTGGACTGATGCAGAATACAAACTCTGTGACCAACAAAGGCTTGATGATACTTACAGGTAGCCTAATGTTCAACAAGATAATCTTCACAAATTATCACCACCCATTCAAAAATCCCATTGATTTTGAGAAGATAGAACCCTGTAGTACCGGGGCACTCTGAGTGTTCTTTAGAACTATAAGCTATAACGTGCACTGTTTTATGTTATCTAAAACTATAGCCATAATAATACATGAGCCCATAATGTATTTCATTTTAAACCCACCTCCACCCCCCCTCTTATAGGAGGACAACTTTATTTATATCTATATATCTAATATATATCTAATCTTTATATCTACATGGACTGGTACGTATATTGAAAATAAGCTATTTGCCTTAATCCAGTATAGTTTTCTAATCTACTAACATATTTTCTATTGAAATGTGAAGCTACAATTTAATTGGCATTGTCAATTTTAAATTTTAAACCTACTTCCAGGGTTCCACAAGGTTTTTTGTGTTTTTCCTTTTTGTCCAGTGACCAGTTAATAAAACCTGTATGGTAAAAATGAAATACGTCATTATTTGTGCCAAATTTGACAGGGGAAACAGAAGCATGCATCTAGCTTTGCATGCAATTGATTGGTCTCAAATTGAAACTGGAAATAATGTCACTTGATATGAGAAATGAGTTTCATACATTCAAATGAATAACATAGCCATAAACCATAATTTCAGGGGGTTTGAATGCATTGTATAGTTTGGCTTAAAATCTTCCACCAAGTGTATCAAATGTCCAAACACTAAAGCACACAATTCTGGTTATAGATAGATGGATATCTATCTAGGAAGGAGATGCTATGAAAAACTACTTTGAACTTTGATCTATGACTTTGGAATTCTAGTGAAACGCCAGTTGTCATACAAAATTATTATCCCTACAGGCTTGGAATCACTGGCACATCTACAAATGAAGATAACTTCCTATGGAGAGGTCAGCAATGGGACCATCACTGAACTTGTTAAACAGGTATGTAAAACAGAAAGTGTAAAACAACTGTTTTTGAAGGCTCTTCAGCTAACATTATAAAATGACAAAGCACACACACAATATAAATATCTATGTGTTTTCTCTACATTTAGTTCTTTAGAGACAAGCTCCTGAATGGAACAGCCAACACCGTAACTGTGACATACATTAAGGTTAGAGTTGCAACCACCACAACTTCAGCTCCAACTACCACACCTGCGGCAACTACCACAACTGGGGTTCCAACCACTACAACTTCAGCTCCAACTAACACACCTGCAGCAACTACCACAACTGAGGTTCCAACCGCCACAACTGTGGCTCCAACCACCACACCTGTGGCAACTACCACAACTGGAGATCCAACCACCACATCTGTGGCTCCAACCACCACAACTGTGGCTTCAACTACCACATCTGCGGCAACTACCATACCTGTAGCAACTACCACAACTGATGTTCCAACCACCACAGCTGTGCCTCCAACTACCACACCTGCGGCAACTACGACAAGTGGGGTTCCAACCACTACAACTGTGGCTTCAACTACCACATCTGCAGCAACTACCACAACTGGAGTTCCAACCACCACATCTGTGGCTCCAACCACCACATCTATGGCTTCAACTACCACAACTGAGGCAACTACCACAACTGGGGTTCCAAACACCACAACTGTGGCTCCAACTAGCACACATGTGGCAACTACTACAACTGGAGTTCCAACCACCTCAACTGTGGCTCCAACTACCACACTTGTGACAACTACCACAAGTGGGGTTCCAAACACCACAACTGTGGCTCCAACTAGCACACATGTGGCAACTACTACAACTGGAGTTCCAACCACCTCAACTGTGGCTCCAACTACCACACTTGTGACAACTACCACAACTCCGGCTCCAACTACCACATCTGCTTCAACTATCACACCTGTGGCAACTACCACAACTGATGTTCCAACCACCACAAGTGTGGCTCCAACTACCACGCTTGTGACAACTACCACAAGTGGGGTTCCAACCACCACAACTGTGACTCCAACTACCACACCTGCAGCAACTACCACAACTGGGGTTCCAACCACCACAACCTCAGCTCCAACTACCACACCTGTGGCAACTACCACAACAGGGGTTTCAACCACCACAACTGTGGCTTCAACTACCACACCTGCGGCAACTACCACAACTGGGGTTTCAAACACCACAACTGTGGCTCCAACTAGCACACATGTGGCAACTACTACAACTGGAGTTCCAACCACCTCAACTGTGGCTCCAACTACCACACTTGTGACAACTACCACAACTCCGGCTCCAACTACCACATCTGCTTCAACTATCACACCTGTGGCAACTACCACAACTGATGTTCCAACCACCACAAGTGTGGCTCCAACTACCACGCTTGTGACAACTACCACAAGTGGGGTTCCAACCACCACAACTGTGACTCCAACTACCACACCTGCAGCAACTACCACAACTGGGGTTCCAACCACCACAACCTCAGCTCCAACTACCACACCAGTGGCAACTACCGCAACTGCAGGTCCAATTGCCACAACTGTGGCTTCAACCACCATATCTGTGGCTCCACTTACCACACCTGAGACAACTACCACAACAGGGATATCAACCACCACAACTGTGGCTTCAACTACCACATCTGCGGCAACTATCACACCTGTGGCAACCACCACAACTTCAGCTCCAACTACCACACCTGCGGCAACTACCACAACTGGGGTTCCAACCACTACAACTTCAGCTCCAACTAACACACCTGTGGCAACTACCATAACTGGGGTTCCAACCACCACAACTGTGGCTCCAACCACCACACCTGTGGCAACTACCACAACTGGAGATCCAACCACCACATCTGTGGCTCCAACCACCACAACTGTGGCTTCAACTACCACATCTGCAGCAACTACGATACCTGTAGCAACTACCACAACTGATGTTCCAACCACCACAACTGTGCCTCCAACTACGACAACAGGGGTTTCAACCACCACAACTGTGGCTCCAACTAGCACACATGTGGCAACTACTACAACTGGAGTTCCAACCACCACATCTGTGACTCCAACCGCCACATCTGTGACTTCAACTACCACACCTGCGGCAACTACCACAACTGGGGTTCCAACCACTACAACTTCAGCTCCAACTAACACACCTGTGGCAACTACCATAACTGGGGTTCCAACCACCACAACTGTGGCTCCAACCACCACACCTGTGGCAACTACCACAACTGGAGATCCAACCACCACATCTGTGGCTCCAACCACCACAACTGTGGCTTCAACTACCACATCTGCAGCAACTACGATACCTGTAGCAACTACCACAACTGATGTTCCAACCACCACAACTGTGCCTCCAACTACGACAACAGGGGTTTCAACCACCACAACTGTGGCTCCAACTAGCACACATGTGGCAACTACTACAACTGGAGTTCCAACCACCACATCTGTGACTCCAACCGCCACATCTGTGACTTCAACTACCACACCTGTGGCAACTACCACAACTGGGGTTCCAACCACCACAACTTCAGCTCCAACTACCACACCTGCGGCAACTACCACAACTGTGGCTTCAACCACCACATCTGTGGCTCCAACCACCACATCTGTGGCTCCAACTACCACACCTGAGACAACTACCACAACAGGGATATCAACCACCACAACTGTGGCTTCAACTACCACATCTGCGGCAACTATCACACCTGTGGCAACTACCACAACTGATGTTCCAACCACCACAAGTGTGCCTCCAACTACCACACCTGCGGCAACTACCACAACTGGGGTTTCAACCACCACAACTGTGGCTTCATCTACCACATCTGCAGCAACTGGAGTTCCAACCACCACATCTGTGGCTCCAACTACCACACCTGTGGCAACTACCACAACAGGGTTTTCAACCACCACAACTGTGGCTCCAACTGCCACAATTGTGGCAACTACTACAACTGGGGTTCCATCCACCACAAGTATCGCTCCAACTACAACACCTGTGGCAACTACCACAACTGATGTTCCAACCACCACAACTCCGGCTCCAACTACCACATCTGCTGCAACTACCACACCTGTGGCAACTACCATAACTGGGGTTCCAACCACCACAACTGTTGCTCCAACTACCACACCTGTGGCAGCTACCACAACTGATGTTCCAACCGTCTCAACTGTGGCTCCAACTGCCACACTTGTGGCAACTTCCACAACTGGAGTTCTAACCACCACAATTCCAGCTCCAACTACCGTATTTGCAGCAACTACCACACCTGTGGCAACTACCACAACTGAGGTTCCAGCCACCACAACTGTGGCTGCAACTACCACACCTGAGGCAACTACCACAATGGCCATTACTACAACTGAGGTTCCAACCACCACAACTGTGGCTCCAACTTCCCCACCTATGGCAACTACCACAACTGGAGTTTCAACCACCACAACTGCTGCTCCAACTACCACACCTGTGGATCCAACTACCACACCTGCAGCAGCTACCACCACAACTCCAGCTGCAACTACCACACCTGCAGCAACTACCACAAGTGGGGTTCTAACCACCACTAGTCCGGCTCCAACTACCATACCTGCAGCCACCCCAACTGCAGCTCCAACTATCACACCTGCAGCCACCACAACAACACCAGCAACTACCGCACCTCCAAACACCACTAACACAACCCCAAGTACCACTACCACACCCCCAACAACTACACCTGCATGAGCTGCCCCCTAGAAGTTTCATGTTGATAGAAATATTCAAAAGTGAATGAACAAAGACAGCAATTCAAGGTTGTGCTGGTGGTATTGTTTTAACACAAAGTGAAGGGACAGTACAGCCATACTCAACCGTTTCTTCATATCTGGGAAGAGATGTTTTTTGACTTTTCAAGAGTGCAACACATCAAATGCCATTGTACTCCACTGTGCTGCAGTGATCTATAACCAATATCTCCAAACCATAAAAAGTACCTGGATTGTGCACCTTAGTTTATACTTGCACTCTTTGTACTGTAACACAACAATTTCCCTAGGGATTAATAAAATTCTATTTTAAATCTCTTGTCCATTTGGTAAACTTGCCTCTCCTGGTATTGAGTTTACCAGAATATATAGAAATGGATAAAAATGTGATGTATTTAAGCAGGATAAGCCATTTGCGATTCTGAAGCCAGTATGTGTCGGTCATTTCTTATTCTCAAGCTGTAAGGCTATGCAGCAAAGTGTTTATTTTTTCACCTGCAGACAGAAGGAATGTCTTCAACACCACAGATTTAAATATTTTTCCCAAATTGTGTTTGTTCTAAAAATCTAATTTGTTGTTCAGATGTAAATTAGACTTTAGAAACAATTATTTAGTGTGACATCATCACAATCACTTTCACTTAAGGCTATATAACCATTTCTGCACTGTCATAGCCAAACCATTATAGACTCTGGTTTTGCTTAGAGATTACAAGATTAGCAGTTATGTTATCCTATGTTATGACAAAAAAGAAGCTTGTCCTAACTAGTGTTATCAGGGTAACAAGGAACACAGAGAATAGGACTCAAATGCAGACGCCAGAGGCAGAGCTAGTGCATCTGAGACCAGATTTTATTAACACAAAAAGGTCCAAAAGCTTACAGTCAGACAATCCAGAGAGCAGTCAAACACAAGCAAACAAATCCAGTAATGAGCAGGCAGGAATCCAAAGTCCAATAAACAGCAAAAAGGTCAAAGGGTAAGGCAGGCAGAAATAGGGAACCAAGACATGGGCTGTTTTTGAAACCGCCTGCTACATACTACAGACGAACATACGTATGTACTGCATACTGCGTTCATCGGTATTATGCAGTATGAAACTGTTAAATCGATTTATTTTGCAGTATGCTAGGCCAGGCTTAGCTGGTTTCTGGTTTTGAAAAGCGGAAGTAAACAATAGTATGGCTAACAGCAAACCACTGCAATAGCATCCTCTTAAGCTCTGAAAATGAAAAGTAATAACTGTAGTCTTGTCACAATTTCTGCTTGCACATGATTAAATTAGGAAAATGTTATAAGTGGTACTTCTATTTATATTCCTCCCTGTCAGTCACTGACACGGTAGTGTTGCTGTCTGCCATGTCAACAATAGTGAACGTGTAAATAAAGTTGAAAAAGAAACAATACACATACAGATACAGTAGGCGAGGTAGACTGGTCCAATGCATACTGGAGATTTTTTCCAAATCAGTACATCTGGGTATTTCTGCCATACTGCAGATTTTTTTTGTGTTTGCATACTGCATACTACATGCTACATTTTAGCCAAATCAGTACGTACTGCTAGTATAGTAGGCGGTTTCGAAAACAGACACAAAGCACACAGCAACAACATAACGAACAAAGGAAGTGAACTGGTATATGTAGTGAAGGGTGATAAGGGAATGAGGTGCAGGTTGGGAGATGAGTGGGGAAGCTCAGGTGACTGCAGGGCTGATGAGAAATGGCAAAAGGTGTGTGGATGGGTGGGGCAGTCAGGTGATGAGAAAAGGAGGGAAAGTCCAAGTACTGCATGTAATTTATTGGTTTGTAGCATATGATAATTTAACAACGACCAGGTTGTGTGATAACGTGCCAAAATGTAGCAAGACATCAAACAATATTTTTAATATATATAAACTGCACTACAGTGTTGGGTATTACATTATTGTCTTTTATTCCCTGTAGTCATTATCTCTGGATGCAACGTGTTTAACAGCTGGTGACTGGAAAGAAAAGAGAAAACAGCAAATAAACTATTATTTTACTGTAGTATATTGTATATTGTATTTCATCAGAATGGGCTGAATAGATTCCAGGGATCCTACAGCTCGACACCCAGTCACACACGCTGGGAGACAGCAGCTTCACATCAGTACAACTATGCAGCTACAAGAGGAGCAAAGGAGCGTTATTTGTGTGTGTGTGTGTGTGTGTGTGTGTGTGTGTGTGTGTGTGTGTGTGTGTGTGTGTGTGTGTTCGTGCTTAGTGGTGTGTATTTGCAAAATTTTAGCATCATTTTTGCCTCATCAGGGAGAAAGAAAGGGGAAATGACATGTAACAAAGCTCCCTGGCCAGAAGCAAACAGCGTTTGGTAAATCTGTTTGTGGTCAGTTTCTCAATACTATGGTGGAACAGTGTAAACCTTCAACACTGGAATTTGAATTAACCCTCCTGTAATCTTCAAATTTACTAACATCTTTTATCCTTGGGGTTAATTTGACCCCAGCAATTTAAACTTCCAGAAAATGATTGTAATTCAAATTATCATCTAAGTTTATGTGTCAGGTACTTTATGTCACCTTGTTGACTACCTAAATACCCCTTTCAATAAAACATAATCTCCACCCCCCACCCCCTTACACATCCAGAATACCTATTACAAAAACAATGGAAACATATGCAAATCACCATGCAATCTCACTGATTGATCTAAAATTGGAAAGAAAGATCTTTTTGGTGTTTTAATGGATTTATATTGTTTCTAAGTATACAGTTCCCCAGGGGATTTCTCACTGTACATCTGCACATTCCAGGCATAGCCGGACTGTGCATCACATGCTGCCCATATTTTGAAACTGTATGTATTATTTGAAGGGACAGCGCCCACGAAATGCAACCAGACATTCATCTGCAGTCATGTGGGGGCCTGGATTGTAAAGAAAGGGTAATCACTGGACCCACTTGTCCCATACATCCCATATTGCTACAGGTTTGTCATGCCCTTGTCGGCCCTTTCTTGTTTCTCTGTCATCAAAGCACAGAGACACGGGAGAAAACCTGGAATGTCTTCAGAGACATGGTAGCTGGAAATATTGCCCTTCCAGTGTCAACATTACACAGGCTTGCTATTGCTTCGCCTTTTGACTTGTCTTACAAGTGGGTCACATCCATCTTTTTCAATTTATAGTGTTATAAAGAGCTCAAATGCTGATTTGATGTCTTGGACATGGCTGACAGCATATGTGGTAGGGAACCATTGTGATCACATTAGCAGCACTCTAACTTTCCATTTTTGGAAGTTAACGTGTCCACTCTTGGAGGCTGAGAGAGAAAACAGAATTTGCTGGTGGTTGAGAGACAACACGAGGGTCAACTCCAAGGGTCTCATGTCGTGGGAACTATCAGGGGTTCTCGCACTACTACAGGTATGGTTATGTTAGGTTAGGGCCCCAAAGCATAGGGACGTCTTTGAACATTATAAAATTGCATGACGGTGACCTCAATATCAGCCAAAACAACCTAAACAAATGTGTGTAAAATGTTCATATCTCTTATATGTTTTATACAGCTAAAACAGCCTGGGGTCAAATTGACCCCAAAGAACACAGATGCGTAAAAATGAGTACAGGACACTGAAAACATATCATCATGTTAATTTTATGTTTACCCAGTTGCCCCCATTAAATTAGGAAAAGTCATTAAATTTGAACCAAAAAGAAGATGTCTATCATTTATTTAGAGATGTTAAACAATGAGCGGGGTCAACTTGACCCCAAAGATAATAAACAGCTCTTTCTTTACCATTCCTCTACTCCATTAAGTGCAATGGCATTTTAACTGTGGAAAACTCACAATGTTGATGGTGATGTACTTTCCACCCATTTAATTGACAGTTATTCGATACCAGCTAGAGTAGATCTAAAAGTAATTTGTGTTACTAGTACCACGTTTTGTGTTAGTAATCTTTAATCTATGTTGATATCAAACACATCTTGTCCTAAAGACTCACTAATTAAATATAAAATGTAAATAATATACTCTGGCTAAGCATTTCCCATCTTGGCTATAGCTTGATGTGAATTGTCATCTCTTGAGAAAAGAGTAATTTCACTGATGAAAAACATTCAAACCCAAATGTGTTGTGACTATCCAACCTGACCAATCATGACTCACTAGAAGCTGATCGATACAGCAGTTAAACTAATTGCCAATTATTCTTAAAGAACTGGATTGTCAACCTAATGCTGCATGGTGTAAGGTCACTGCAGATTTTCAATTTTTCAATTGGATGACGTGCTTCATGATTAAGTTTGTAGTGACCTATATTTTGTAAACATGTGTGTCTGCGACTTACCTGGTTTTTCAGGTTACATGAAAGTAGCCTCTGACACCAATGCTTTGTCACTCCCTCTATAGCTCAGGCAGGAGAAATTTACAAACTAAGCGCAATGTGCAATCACAGACAAAATACTTATTTGTACCTGGAGTAGTGAGAAGTAACACCAGTCATCATGGAAAGAAAAATCCTTTGTTGGATATTTTTGCTTTTATATTTCCATGCATCTTCTGGACAAGGTAACTATTCATTATACATTTCTTATATAATTTTTATGGCTTTGATTGTTTGTATGTTACTTTCTAATAATCCTTATTGTATTAGAGTAGACCGGAGACAGTAGTAGTGTTAAATATTCAAAATGTTTTTATATAGTAGTATAGTATTTCAGTCTGTGTTTTGCATTTGACATTCTACAAAATATTGCTATCTGGTATTGCCTGCTATTGATCTCTTCCTTTTTAAAAAAAAATGTTAATTGTAGTCTAATGAACTTGGGTAATTTCAATAGTGTAAATTACTGCAAGCAAGATCAGACAAAAAAATGACTGAAAATGTGTTTATTTGTTGTTACAAAATTGTAATATGATGACTAATTATAAACATGCACACATGTTTGTCTGAATTGTCTTAAAATTAAATTATAAAAATTTAACAAACTAAGTAATTACGAAATTAAAATGGGGTTAAATAGAGCTGGTTCTTTGCTTTCGTTAATTTCCAAGATGGCATTTACTGCCTGAATGGTCCTCTGTCAAGGACATTGGAGAATAATAAACAGGAGCATAAACATAAATCCTGGCTGGCAGACAACATTAGGTGCTACTGTCTCACATTTAAAAAGTTTTATAAAAAAACTTAACAAAAAGAAGAGTTGAAAAGGTTATTATGTGTACTTTGTAGCAGCATTGGTTTAAATCATTGTTAGAGATTGAACATTTAAAAATGCAAAACATTATATCTGATTGTGATTAATACTAAAACCCAAAAAACATTTATTCCAAATTGGAGGTGCATATAAAACAACAACTCACATATAGAACAGTGACTAGTGACAACCTCGGTCAAGCTCTAACCATCTCTGAGTTAGACATTAGTTTTACAGTCAGTATTGAATTATATAGGTGACAGAAAATGTATACGAGGGTAGTTTGGCTTGATGGTTGGTCCTGAAGTAAAGGTTGGTAGGGTCACCTAAATCACTAAGAGCTTCCTTTTGAGAGCATGGATGATCACAGGAAAATTCCTGCCAATCCAGAAAATAGTTGTTGAGATGTTTGGTGACCGTTTTACAAAATGACATAGGACAGACAGTGAATCCTATTTCCATTCCATGATGAAAGCCCTCATATACGATGAACATGAAAAGAGGTAGGGAAATACTGAGATATTTGATTTGATTTGATTGTTTTTCTGAAATTCTTTAATATTTATAATACTAAATGATCATCAGCTACATCAGCAGCAGCTACAACTACCACAACTGAAGCCCCACAAACTACAACCATTGACCCAGGTACAAAAACAGCAACTTCTATTACAATTTCACACATAATCATAACTGCTGCCCCAACTTCAACAGCCGCAGCCACCGTGACCACAACTGCAGCTTCAACCACCACAACTAAGATGAGAGCAATAAGTGAAGGGGGAAGTTCACCCTGACAAAGAAATATCATAGAATACATTTTGACCCCAATCCAGCTCTACCCCTTTGATTGGCCACAAACTGATACTAGAAATAACGTCACATGATATTAGAAATTAGTTTAATACATTCAAATGACACTTTAAACTATTGCACTCATATATATGAGTGCAAACTCTTCCACCAAGAGTATCAAATAGCCAAAGACTGAAGCACACAATTCTGTCTATAGATAGACAAATTTCTATCAAGGTAGAGCATGCTATAAAAAAAGTACTTTAAACTTTGATCTATGCCTTTGGAATTCTAGTGAAATGCCAGTGGTCATATGAAAGTGAATCTTGATGATTCTCTTCTTCAGTGATTTTGTCCTGGTGTTACATTAAAATTAGTAATGGAAATGCAATGATTGTATGTTCAAGGACATGTTGCATTTACCAGAAATTATTTTAACACTGACATACATAAGTCCCCAATTTTGTATTTTATTCATTTCCACATGTTTTTTTTTATCCCCACAGGCTTGGAATCACTGGCACATCTACGGATGAAGATAACTTCCCATGGAGAGGTCAGCAATGGAAATGTAATTGAACTTATTAAACAGGTATGTAAAACAGAAAGTGTAAAACAACTGTTTTTGAAGGCTCTTCAGCTAACATTATCAAATGATAATGCAAACACACAATATAAACATCTGTGTTTTCTCTCCATTTAGTTTTTTAGAGACCAGCTCCTGAATGGAACAGCCCACATAGTCACCGTAACTAACATTAAGGTTGGAGTTGCACCCACAACTGCAACTATCACAATCCCAAGCAACACAACAACACCCCCAACAACCACATCCCTGAGCACAGCAACTACAACTCAAACAACCACAATGACAACCATACCCACAATTACCTTGTCCCCAACACAACCACCCACAACTGGGGTTCCAACCATCACAACTCTGGCTACAATTACCACAAATGCAGTAACTGCGGCTATTAATACCACAATTATAGCCACCACAATTCCAGCTGCAACTACCACACCTGTGACAACTACTACAACTGGGGTTCCAACCATCACAACTCTGGCTGCAATTACCATGTCTGTATCAACTACCACAACTGGGGCTCCAACCACCACCACTCCAGCTCCAACTACCACGACTGGGGATCCAACCACCACAACAGTGGCTACAACTAACACACGTGAAGCTACCACAACTGCGCCTCTAACTATCACTACTGCAGCCACCACACCTAAGGCTCAAACTACGACACCTGCAGCAACTGTCACAACTGGAGTTCCAACCATCACAACTCCGGCTACAATGACCACAAATGCAGCAACTGCGGCTGTTAATACCACAATTATATCCAAAACAATTCCAGTTGCAACTACTACACCTGTGACAATTACTACAACTGGGGTTCCAACCATCACAACTCCAGCTGCAATTACCACGTCTGTGGCAACTACCACAACTGGGGTTCCAACCACCACAACACTGGCAACAACTACCACACATGCAGCCACCAAAACTCCGGCTCAAACTATGACACCTGCGGCAACTACCACAACTGGGGATCCAACCATGACAACTCTGGCTGCAATTACCACAACTATATCCACCGCAATTCCAGCTGCAACTACCAAACCTGTGGCAACTACTACACCAGTAGCAACTACCAAAACTGGGGATACAACTACCACAAATCTGGATACAACTACCGCGCCTGTGGCAACTACTGCACATGTGGCAACTATCACAACTGGGGTTCCAAACACCACAACTCTGACTGCGACAACTACACCTGCGGAAACTAATACACTTATGGAAACTACCACAACTGGAGTTCCAGCTATCACAATTTCCGCCATAATTCCACCTACAACTACAACACCTGCAGCAAGTTCTGCACCTGTGGCAATGACCACAACTGGGGTTCCAACCATCACAACTCTGGATCCAACTACCACACCTGTGGCAACAAATACAAATCGTGTTACAACTGCCATCACTGGAGTTACAACTGTCACAACTCCTCTTGCAACTACCACACCTGTGGCAACTATTGCACCTGCAGCAACTACCACAACTGGGGTTACCACCACCACAATTCCAGCTCCAACTGCAACACCTGTGGCAACTATTGCACCTGCAGCAACTACCACAACTGGGGTTACCACCACCACAATTCCAGCTCCAACTGCAACACCTGTGGCAACTACTACACCTGTAGCAACTACCACAAATGGGGATCCAATCATGACAACTCTGGCTGAAACTAGTACAGCTGTGGCAACTACCACAACTGTGGATCCAACCATCACAACTATCGATCCAACTACCACACCTGTGGCAACTACCACAACTGTGGAACCCATCATGACAACGTTGGCTGAAACTAGCACAGTTGTGGCAAGTACCACAACTGGGGTCCCAACCACCACAACACCGGCTCCAACTATTACACCTGTGGCAACTACCACAACTGGGGTTACAACCGCCATAGCTCTGACTGCAACTACAACACCTGCAGCAAGTACTACTCCTGTGGCAATGACCACAACTGGGGTTCCAACCATCACAACTCACACTGAGACTACTATGCCTATTGCAACTACCACACCTGTGGCAAGTACTACTCCTGTGGCAATGACCACAACTGGGGTTCCAACCATCACAACTCTGCATCCAACTACCACACCTGTGATAACTAATACAAATGGTGCTACAACCGCCATCACTGGGGTTACAACTGTCACAACTCCTCCTGCACCTACCACACCTGCAGAAACTACTACAACTGGTGTTTCAACCGGCATAACTCCGGCTGCTACTACCACACTTGTGGCAACTACCACAAATGGGGTTGCAACCATCACAACTCTGGATCCAAATACCACACCTGTGGCAACTACTACACTTGTGGCAACTACAACAACTGGGGTTCCAACCATCAAGACTCTTGCTGCAACTACCACACCTGCAGCAACTACTACACCTGTGGCAACTACCACAACTGTGGAACCCATCATGACAACGTTGGCTGAAACTAGCACAGTTGTGGCAAGTACCACAACTGGGGTCCCAACCACCACAACACCAGCGGCAACTACCACAACTGGGGTTAAAATTACCGTAACTCCGACTGCAACTACCACATCTGTGGCAAGTACTACTCCTGTGGCAATGACCACAAATGGGGTTCCAACTGTCACAACTCTGTATCCGACTACCACACCTGTGGTAACTAATACAAATGGTGCTACAACCGCCATCACTGGGGTTACAACTGTCCCAACTCCTCCTGCATCTACCACACCTGCGGCAACTACCACAACTGGGGTTGCAACCGGCATAACTCCGGCTGCTACTACCACACCTCTGGAAACTACTACACTTGTAGCCACTACCACAACTGGTGATCCAAGCATCTCAGCTCTGGATCCAACTACCACAACACCGGCTCAAACTACCACAACTGGGATTACAACCGCCATCACACCGGCTGCAGCTGCCACACCTGCGGCAACTACTACACCTGTGGCATCTACCACACCTGAGGTTACAACCACCACAACTCCATCTGCAACTACTTCACCTGCGGCAACTACCGCAACTGGGGTTACACCCACCCTAACTCCGGCTGCAACTACCACACCTGCGGCAACTATGGCAACTACCACAAGAGGAGTTCCAACCATGACAACTCACACTGAGACTAGTACACCTGTTGCAACTACCACACCTGTGGCAAGTACTACTCCTGTGGCAATGACCACAACTGGGGTTCCAACCATCACAACTCTGCATCCAACTACCACACCTGTGATAACTAATACAAATGGTGCTACAACCGCCATCACTGGGGTTACAACTGTCACAACTCCTCCTGCAACTACCACACCTGCAGCAACTACTACAACTGGTGTTTCAACCGGCATAACTCCGGCTGCTACTACCACACTTGTGGCAACTACCACAAATGGGGTTGCAACCATCACAACTCTGGATCCAAATACCACACCTCTGGCAACTACTACACTTGTGGCAACTACAACAACTGGGGTTCCAACCATCAAGACTCTTGATCCAACTACCACACCTGTGGCAACTACCACAACTGGGGTTACAGCTGCCATAACTCTTGCTGCAACTACCACACCTGCAGCAACTACTACACCTGTGGCAACTACCACAAATGGGGTTACCACCGCCACAATTCCAGCTCCAACTACAACACCTGTGGCAACTACTACACTTGTGGCAACTACCACAACTGGGGAACCCATCATGACAACGTTGGCTGAAACTAGCACAGTTGTGGCAAGTACCACAACTGGGGTCCCAACCACCACAACACCGGCTCCAACTATTACACCTGCGGCAACTACCACAACTGGGGTTACAACCGCCATAGCTCTGACTGCAACTACAACACCTGCAGCAAGTACTACTCCTGTGGCAATGACCACAACTGGGGTTCCAACCATCACAACTCACACTGAGACTACTACGCCTATTGCAACTACCACACCTGTGGCAAGTACTACTCCTGTGGCATTGACCACAACTGGGGTTCCAACCATCACAACTCTGCATCCAACTACCACACCTGTGATAACTAATACAAATGGTGCTACAACCGCCATCACTGGGGTTACAACTGTAACAACTCCTCCTGCAACTACCACACCTGCAGAAACTACTACAACTGGTGTTTCAACCGGCATAACTCCGGCTGCTACTACCACACTTGTGGCAACTACCACAAATGGGGTTGCAACCATCACAACTCTGCATCCAACTACCACACCTGTGGTAACCAATACAAATGGTGTTACAACCGCAATAACTCCGACTGCAACTACGACACCTGCGGCAACTATGGCAACTATCACAACTGGAGTTCCAACCATGACAACTCACACTGAGACTACTACACCTGTGGCAAGTGCCACACCTGGGGTTCTAACCACTAGAAGTCCGGCTGTGGAAATTACCACAACTGGGGTCCCAACAACCACAACACCGGCTCCAACTACCACAACTGGGGTTACAACCGCAATCACATTGGCTGCAGCTACCACACCTGTGGCAACTACTACACCTCTGGCAACTACCACAACTGAGATTAC
>VMKM01003679.1:0-31323 GCA_008360985.2 Macquaria ambigua | reverse complement strand
GGGGCTGGGATGAAAATGAGGGGTTGCAGAGTTGTTTTTAACACAGCATATGGAGCAAAAAGATGCTCAACTTATTAGTGCAACATATGAAAACAGGTGGCTTAGAGCACATTCATGAGTCAGCATCCTCACAGGCTGATTGTTGACACCACGGTGATGAGAAGATGCTTGCCCCAGCCTTAAGCTATTGTGATGTGATCGGGGTCCCAGCACTGTTACCATCCCTTATTCCCTCCGCTGAAATATTATTCCATCCATCATTGTATGCTGTCCTTAAGCTAACAATCTCTGAATTGATCTCGACGCTCACATCGGTGTTCATTCAAATCCTCTCCCTAATTAGGCCACTGTGAGAACTTAAGCATGCCCCCCACCCACCACCCAACCACCTCCCTCCCCCACCTGCAACAACCCTGCTCTTTTCCCCTCCCTAGGCACCCAAGAGAGTGTGAAGAGGAAAAGAGTAACAGAAAGAGAGGAAAACTGGGGATCCATCTCCCTGCTTGTTTTTCCCCCTTTATCGAGAATGCCTCTCTGACGTAAGGTGGCGCAGCACCGTGTGTGTGTGTGTGTGTGTGTGTGTGTTAATTGCCTCCCGAGAGTGCGGTGTCCGTACTAATGTTAGATCTCCTCAATCAGCCTATGTGCGTGCTACACACACTGCTGCAGCCCCCTCCGACCGCACTGAGATTCATGCGATGCACAATTATGTCAATGCTATGTCAATGGGGGGGGGGGGCATAAATCAGATTTTTAACGGAAGGATCGAAAAGGACAGAACAATCAGGTAAACAAGGCGGGCTCAGACCTGCAGATGGGGACGGAAAGAGAGAAAGGGAGATGTGGAGGGAAAGGAGAGACAGAAAGTGAATGCAGCACACTCACTAGAGGCAGTTACAGTGTAATATTGTCTCTCCCCTATTAATGGAAGAAGGGGGTTGAAGAGAGAGTGTGGGGGGGGGGAAGAGCATCGAAAAGGAGAGTGCACTATAAAAGTGAATGAATTCTGCTGCAGTAAAAAGCCAGAGTTATTTGCTCTCTCTCTCTCTCTCTCACTCTCTCTCCTTCTCGCAGCGAGGTCAGATTATTCGCCCGCGAGCTGCGTTGCCATGCGGGGGGGGTGTTCACGATGCTTCAGAGAAGACACGCGTTCACAGCAAAAAAAAATACATGCACCGTATCTATGTTGTTAACCTTTTTCTCTATTCAAAGAAATGCACCACTCTCCCCCCCCCTCCTCTCCTGTGAGCGCTCGCTGGCCCTCCCCATCTCCCTCCTACTACTCTCTCTCTCTCTCTCTCTCTCTCTCCCTCACTTTCTCTTCCTCGCTCGCTCTCATATTCCGCATAAAGGAATCACATTTCATTGAAGGAGGAGAATCAAGGCTTCATTTCTTCCTCCTCTCACTACAGGGTCTTATTCCTATCCAGTGCCCCCCTCTCTCTCTCTGTCTCTCTCTCTCTCTCTTTCCTTCTCTTCACTGCTTCTCTTTCTGTCCCCCCCACTGCATTTCTTACTCTAATGCATCTTTTTTCCATCATTTGCTTCACTCATCCTTCTGTCCCATTCTTTCCTCTTCCCAAAGTCAGCTTCCTTCACTTTGGGTCAACTCTCTCCTCTTCTTTCCCCTCAGACTTTTGCTCTCTGTCATGTCAGGACACTGCAGGCTTTCTTTCGTACTTGTTACTAGTGTTTATTCTGTTGTTTTGATCATTTCACTGCACTTTTTAATCTGAAGGAACAACTTTTTGTTCGTGGAAAAGTTTGATGTCTCTCTTTTTTCTTCAGATCTTATATTTAAGTTGTTTAAGTTGTTTCTTTGTTTCTCAGATTTTATTTTAATTTTTTTTTGGTATGAAAATTATCTTTTTTCTTAATTTTTGAAGATCCTGGAAAAAGACTTAACAGCACTCAGGTAAGATCTACTAAGACCAACGTTATTGCATGGGTACACAAATTTAGTACTGTGCACAGGTGACAAAAACTAAAATGAATGTATCCTGTGTGCACAGATCAGAAAAATCAAGATCAGGTGTTAAATGCCTTCATTTTCTACTATTTTCTCAACTATCTCAAGTCTTTGCAGTGTTTGCTGCAGGAGCATCAAATCTGCTTGCTTGACAAAAAAAAATCCAGCACTCATGAGTTTCAGAGTCGTACTGCATCGTTCTGCTGAAGTAGTTTAGTCTGAATCTTTGCAACTACAAAACTCTATTTCTAAATTTCATTTAGTAAGGAAGTAATAACTTGCAATCATTTCTAAAACTAAACAATTTGAAAGTGAGGTCTGGCAGGGAGAGTGTAAAAAGATCTTTGTCTACAGTCAGCTTTGTCCTGTGGGGCATTCCAGCAGGGACCGCTTGTGTTGTGGGATGGATTATATTCAGCACAATGGACAGCGGCTCTCTCGCTCTCTCTCTCTCTCTCTCTCTCTGGGACAGACTCCCTCTAACAGGATACTAAACTTTCCAGAAGCAGCTTCTATGATCTCACTATAAAACTTTTCTCCCTTAGATGACTTTTTTATTTTTTTTGGCTTCACTTTGTAACTCAGCGCCCCTTGCTTCCACTTCATAGGCAGCTGTAGCTTATTTGTGAACTGCTGAATATTTTATACACGGACAGCCACAAGTCTGTAACTGTGGTTAAGTGCCTTTTTGTTCCCTCTGAGTCATGTGTTGTGAGCTTATTGATTTTAAAATTGTACTTAAGTATTCCTTTATGAATTAAAACCAATTTGGAGGTTAATTGGGATATGGTGCTGTTCGGTTCTTCCCACCTTTCCTCAGAACTAATAACACCGTTAGATTTGAACATTTGAAGTTTGAGTGAAAGTAGTTGCCAACAAGACCAGATTACTGATCTTAATGGGTTCAGGGTATGTGAGTTTAATACTTTCTAGTTGCATTTCAGGAGAATGTCCGCAGTTTGAGGGTTTCAGCTTAAAACGGGGGAAGTAAGCACATCTCTTTAAGAGCCAGCCTCAGCACTTTAATCACTGACAGCAGTGCAATTGCTTGAAAAAAAAAAAAGCTGCACCAGAGAGCAGAGGGGGGACAGCATGAGGAGGAGGAGAGGTATGGAGGGGGGACTGAAGCTACAGCAGGTGAGCGTCGGGTGTAAAATGGAGGAAGGAAGTCGAGATCCAGTGGAGATGAAAAAAAAAAAAGCACAGAGGTGAGAAGGAAGGCAGAAAGGGAGTATGCGTGAGGAAGAGGCTAAAAACTGAAGCGGGAAGAGGGAGGCAGGCAGAGGAGCACAGAGGAGAAACCCCCACCACCTCTCTTTCTCTCTCCTGCAGCATTTCCTGCCTTGGCCACCATGTCCTGCGCCACCCTGCTACTACTGCCTCACCGCTGCACACACACAAGGGGAAAGAAAGCAAGAAGGAGGGAAGAGGGGAGGGAGGGAGATGCATACACACACACACCTGGCTGCAACAAACAGGCTAAGAAAACCATTCTGAGGGCGAAATGAGTCTTAATCATGATGAACCTTCAGAGAGAGGAGATCACTTCTGCAGTGGACTGATAGATAGACTATGGGGCTGAGAGAGCGAGAAAGTGTGCGCACGGTTCGCGCACGCAGGCTGCACTGACGCTAATATATATTAGCAGAAACACTGCAGCAAGAGGGGGAGGGAGCACAGGATTATGGGATGCAATGACTGTGAGGTACCAGCAGCAGTAACCGGGGGGAGGGGAGGAGAGCGCACACTAGAGAGAGAGAGGGGGAGAGACAGAGAGAGAAGGCAAGGGAGGAATTTGGAGGAGTGCTGACTATGCGGAACAGACCCAGCAGTTGGCAGAAAAAGCAAAAACCTTTACCAATCACAGAGGGGAAGAGATAGAGGGAGTGAGATGAGATGGAGAAGTAGGGGTACTGGAAAGAGAAGGAGAGAAAGAGTAGGGTGGGGGTCGGTAAGGTAGAGGAGAGAGAGGAGAATGTACGATCTTGAGGAAAGAAGAGGAGAGAAGGAAAAAAAGGTGGGGGGAGAAGACAGAAAAAGACCTTGCAGTGGCTCAGGATAACACCTGAATGGCTGTCAAGGTGTAGGAGGAGGAGGTGGGGTGGGGGGCATTAGAAATGGTCTGTAATACTAATAAGAGGAATGGAAACAGTGATTAAGAGAGAGGAGGAGAGGAAGGAAAACAAGTGTAGGGATGTAAAACAGACATACAGCTGAGCTGAGTGGCAAATATACCACTGGGGAAAAAGAGGGCTTTGCAGGCAAGTGTGCAATGTATGTTTTTGTGTGTGTGTGTGTGTGTGTGTGTGTGTGTGTGTGTGTGTGTGTGTGTGTGTGTGACAGAGAGAGAGAGAAAGCGATAGCATGAATTACGTATGTGTTTCTGGTGCACAGCCATTTTTTTCCCACCCGCTACCTCATCAAAGGATGTAACCACAAGGCTTCACGCTGTTCCACCCATATCACCTCCCTCCCTCCTTTCCTCAGTCCTCTCCCCCTCATCTCCTCTCCTCTCCTCTCCTCTCTCTCCCACTCCCCAGTGTTGAGGAGACCCCAACAGGAGAAAGCGAGGCACTGCAGCACGGTGAAAGCACTGCGGTCACCTCCCCTTTTAGTGCGGTGTCACACCACACAGTGTCCCCCCCCCCCTCAAATTGTCATTGCACCTCATGGTGTAACTCTGATTCTGCCAGGAGAGAAGAAGCCAGATAAGGTGTGTACATGTGTGAGGATAGTGGTGAGAGATAGGTATGAATTGAATGAATAAGAATGAAAATGATATGAACATCATGAATGGATGGAGCAAAAGACAAAAAAAACAACAAAAAAAAACAGGGTGCGTATGCAGAGAAAAACAGAGAAGGAGGCCACACTATGACCCAGTAGCTCTGAGACAGCTAATGTACACAGAGAAGGAAAAAAAACCAAGGCATTTCTCATCATAATAAAGCTCACCAGTGGCCAATTCCCAGAACATGAATTAAATAGCCAATCAATTAAGCATGCAGAAAGGAAATGGCCAATCTACCAGAGGCAGCTCCTCTACTCAGCAACACCAGCATGGAGATCTCCAGGGGCTGACCAATCCACACGTACTGCAACACCCCCCCGGGGGTCTTGAGCCTTGTGCATATTGGTCAACCCCCCACACTGCCAGAAGCTGCTGCACTCTTGCTATGATCCCCTCCAGCCACCTTTTTTTTTCTTTTTTTATGGGAGGAAAAAAAAATCATGCGCTCCTGGTTTTCTCCTTTTAGCTGGCTGGGGATGATTAATACATAAGGCCATTTTCAGGAATAGACCAGTAGAAATGAAGCCTGTAATAGAGCTCTGAGAGCTCAGCCAGTGTCCATGACTAAAATCCTTCCTGCCCACAGGAGGATAAATGTTGAGATTTTTTGGATAGATATGCCCACCGGGTGAGGCTTCACTAGTGACAGAAGGACAGTAGGGTGAAGGGAGTGATGGAAGAAGAGGTACTAAAGCTCCCTTTAAGGAGCAATGATTGGTGTAGGAGAGGTCAGAAAAACCCTGAAACTGCACCGAGTGCAGGAAAAAAAAAAGCCATGGGATAGTGTGTCATGTTGGGAAGGAACTCTATTTTTGGACCTGGATAAATCTGAGCTAATATCCCTCAGTATTCAGCTTTAAAATCTGGTTCTTAGAGAATTTGCATCAGGAGCAAATAGCTTTGACCCCCATACCTCCCGGCTCTCTCTTAGGTCATTTAAACCTGTCTACTCCTAATTAATGACGCTGCCCTTCCTGCATGATTAGGACCATTATGATCCAGCGATGCAATGATGTGGTACACGGGGCCAGACAGACAAACGGCACGAGGGAAGAAGTATTACCGACTCCTGACCTGTGAACTAGCTGGCGATTAGACACAGAGGAGGACCAGAGAAGTCACAGATTAGACTCAACGGCCCGCGAGGAGGGAGAGAAGTTGAGTTTTAATGTGAAGAAATAAAATGAGAGGATAGGAGAACAAAGGAGATGAGAGAAGATGAAGGGTGAAGCTGGAGGTGAGGCTCAAGGTCAAGGATTTGAAACACAGAGGGGTCTTTAAAAGGCCGGATCAGCACGAGTTGAAGGACAGAGGGAAAGTTCTCTGAAGCTGGTACGAAGGCGTGAGACGAGAGAGAAAACATCACAGCCAAGGAGAGAGGAAGGGTCAGAGGCAAGAACACACACAAACCCAGGACACGACAGATGCGTAATTCAATCACAGCCTCAAAATAGATTTATTCCCCCCGTTGCTTAAGCAGCAGCGTCCTCCTTTCGAGCCCCATCACCACTCTACCAATCACATCCACTCATAGCATGCCACTGTCTCTGGTGGGGAGGCTTTTCTTTTTTTGCTAAAATTGAAGGGGTGTTTTCTGGGTTACCCTCAATCTAAAAATAGCATCAGCAGTAGATTTATAATGCAGGATTGAAGGGGTGGGGGGTGGGGGGGTGGAGGCAAATGGAGAAAGAGAGTTCCCATTAGGGGAAGAGCACGCTGGAGCCAGTTGGCAGAAAAAGCAAGGCATGCGCTGGAAAGTGAAGGAAGAAGAGGCGTTATGAAACTAGAGACTTTGTGTGTAATGCAGTGGAATGCAGAGCAAGTTGACAGAGCATATGTGATGTGGTGGCGGGGGCTGTAGGGGAAGAAGACCCCCGTCTAGACATTTAACTGCCCCCATAGACTTCCTGGATGAGATCTCAGTGACACTATGTCCTTCCTGTGGTTCCGCTCCAGTGCCCCCCATCCCCATCTCTTCCTCACCTTCCTCTCCTCTCCCTCTCCCATGTGTGTGTTTGTGTGTCAGCCCTCTCACCCTCCTCCTATGGTTCCTTTATCAAACCTCCATTTCAGGCCTTGACACTTACCCAGTGCTGCCACGCCGCTGCACGAACACACACAAACGCACACACACACACACACACACAAACTGAAGGCACATGCAAGTAAAACAAATGCATGCACACGAATGCACAAAGCAATACACACATGGAAACTGAGAAACAGACAGACACAAAATGATGCAGAGAGGAATGCACACACACATATTCCTCTCAGAGGCATGAAACAGGTCTGATCTAGTGGTGTAGATGGGGAAACACCCACCATTTGAGCAATGAGGAATGTTAGGATTTATAAAATTAAAATTTTAGACGTCACATCAGTGGATAAATCAAATCTGACTGTGTAAAAGTACAGTTTGTATTACAGCAGCTACAATATTGAGCAACTGACCAATATTCACACATTCTGATTCCTCCAGATATTGATCAAAACACAAACAGGCTACAGGGGAAAGAAAATCGCAGTTATTGTGGATAAAACGATACTTGTTGAATGTAGGCTAGACGCTGTATTTTTCTGTTCTTTTTTTCTTTTAGAGCTGGCCAATAAATGCTCTGTTATTAGACGGGTAAACGCAGAATAAAGCCACCAAAATACAGACATATACACAGACATGGTTAATACTCACTTGCTTTTGGTTCAGGTTCGTTTCGAGTGCGTGCAGAAACACACACATCAAGCTTAAAAGATCAATCAAAATGTAGTTTTCTTTGTTAGATCGCTCTTTCTTATGATTTCAGATAGTATCCAGTTTCTCGCAGGCATTCAGTTGATCTTTTTCCCCCCCGATTATAATAAATCAGAATAGGACTGCGCGCGTCTGTTGCTGAAAATCTCGTTTTGACACCGTTATTGCCGAATGTTACTTATAGCTTATGGTCATGCTGATGATGGCAAGGGATGAGTCTTTCGGATGAAATGAAGCAGAAGTCCCCCTGAAAACCGGCTGTTTTTTGCTATTTCCCTCGATTTCAGAGCCCCTCTCCCACCTCTCTGTTATTGCCAAAAATAATTGCCAGCCTTTGTTACAGTGTCTCTACGCTTCCAGGCGCAGGGTGTAGCTACCATTCAGCTCTTCCTCTGCCTCCCTCTTCCAAATGTTTCAATGGAGATGCAGCCTGTAGACACCTCTCTCTCTTACTGCCTTTCCCTCTCTGTTCCTTTGGAGGAGCGTCACCTTCTGCACTATTTTTTTCCTCAGACGATACATGTGGGCGGATTAGAGAACAAGACAGAGGGGTGGGAGGACCCCGGTGAATACAGAGGCTAATTTCTCATATGGCTGCTGAACTTCATAAATACATATGCTGTAAAAATACACACAGCAGGGCTATAAGAGGAAAGATTGTGTTGATTTACTGCCATCTGTTTAATTCATTCTTTTTCTCTTTTCTTCCTCTTCCCCACTTGGCCTACATTGCCCACACATGCTCACTCTGCTGGATGGACGCGCAAACACCATTTTGTCTACAGGTTCCCAGCCTTGACTCTGGCTTGGCTGACATCAGCAGTCATGTGGTAGCAGAGGAGCAGGTGGGTAATATGACAGAGTCTGGAGTAATATGTTCAATAATAATTATAAGAAGAAGAAGAGGGACAGACTGTTTTGATTAAGTTATATTTGCTCTCTATTTAACAAACATATACTTTTTAAAAAATTTCACTTTTTCAATGAAATTCCTGAGACAAGACATGCTTATTTCACTCTCTTTAAGAAAGTGTCGAAGGCTAAAACAAACAAAATGACTTGTTATTTGGATGCATTTTGCAGCCTCTATTTTTAGCACTGCAGACCCTGTTTTTGCAGGAGGCCTATTGGTCTGAGCCATATTCTAGTGGAAGTAAATGATCAGCAATGTTGCCGATGCACTTATCGACAGGAAATTCAGAATGACTTTGCCTCATAAAAATTACAACAGTAAAAGTGCAAAAGCTTAGGTGCCTGTAGCATTTTCCTTTGACCACAGAATGTTCTTCTAAGAGCAAAGCGGACAGAAAAAGGATGAGTAAAGGAGACACAGTGAGATGGGAGTTTTCTGAGGTGCATTTAGAATTAGTACAAAGGAGATTATGTATTATTTAAAAATGCAAAAGTGCTGTTTGTTAATAAGTCTACAGAAGACTTTCATTGTTGAGGCAAATACAAGAAAGGTTCAGATCTACAGTCTCCAAATGACCTAACTTGCAGGTGTTCAGACTGGAGGAAAACCATATGAACAAACTCTACCAAGATAAAGGTCAAGGGCTTCTCGGTGAGAACCGCTGCACCTTCCTTGAAAAGACCTTATAACTCACAATACAATTTCTTTAGTCAACCAAATCTTTCAATAATTCTGACACATAAAAATTGTTTCAGCTGGGAGACTGTGTTTTGGTAGACTATACAAAGTAAAGAGGAGGGGAGCTGTTGAATGCAGAAAAGTGAGAAATTGAAATATGTGCACAAATACAGGGACTTAATAAAATGAAGAACACACACAAAAAAGGCTTGGATTGCAGATCTAAACCTTTTTTGTGTTCTTCATTAAATGTTCTCACTTTTCTGCATTTGATGGCTGCCTTCCCTTTTTCTTTGTATTATCAATGACCTGTTTGGGAAGCCTTTTTTCCACTGCTGCTTTCCATGGACTTTTTTGTAAACAATGCCACAAGATTACAGGTTTGATCCCCACAGAAGCCAAATGTCCTAAGGAGCCCACGAGCAAGAGACTTAAACTGTACTTGTTCATTGTAAGTCACTTTGACCATGAGCTAAATTCATATGTAAATATGAAAGTATTTAAGGTCTTGTAAAGCTGATTTTTCTCTGTATGTCTAATATTTAGGAACCAAGTCACACCTTACGTGGTCTCCAACCAATACCTCTACTAAGTGCGAGGTTTAGAGCTGTTTTCTGCACCCTCAGGAAACAGTGCATAACTCTATTCTGCACTACATCACTCCTTGTTCATTTACAACCCCCCAAACCCCTGCAGCACCGTCTAGGATTGGTCAAACCAAAGATTTATACAGGTGTTGTACTCAAGTAATTCTTAGATAATTCAAGCTGTTCAAACAGCAGCCAGAGCCCTTCCAGCAGAGCCTGTAGACGTTTTTATACAGTATCTATATATATAGATATATAATTATATTATATATCATTTAGCATACAGTTTGTTAAAGGTAATAAAATAACAAGATTAAGAGTCTACAGCCATGATAGCAGCTCTATAAGGCTGTACTTAGGCACAGCAGTGATAACGGCTAAATACTAACATCAGCATGCTAACATGCTCACAGTAACAATACCATCTTAGTTCGGCATGTTAACATGCTAACATTTGCAAAGTAGCACTAAACAAAGTACAGCTGAGGCTGATGGGAATGTTAGTTTTGTCTAACCCTCACCCATAAACAAAAGTAGTGGGCAAATTGAAATGCTGACTTAATAATGGCGCTAGAACATACTATCATTAGAACATACTATCTAGTGATTTTGAATATCAGTAGCACATTTCATGGCAATCCATCCAATAGTTGTCAAGACATTTCACTCTGAACCAAAAAGTCAAACTGTTTTCACCAGAGTCATAGGATTCATCCCCTGGGGAACATCAATGTCTATACTAAATTTCCTGGCAATCCATCCCATTGTTGAAATAGCAAGCAAGCATCAAAGTGGTGGAAAGACCAACCGGCAGACCGATATTGCAATCCATAGAGCTACGCTGCTCGCATGGCTAAAAACTTATTAGCTATAAATTAATTTAGTAAGAACTCCATGTCATCTCCCACTTCAATCACAGTCATTTTATGGCAGAGCTCTGTTAGTATCAGCTAAGAATGAAATTAACATACAGCATTTGCATGTTCAGTTAAGACTGACAATGTCCAATAACAACAAGACTGTCGATTACCTCTCATCAAAGCAACATTATCTGCTCTAAACTAAAAGTGAACTCACCCTCAGACCAGAACAGATGAGCAGGAAGTCCTCCACACAAAGTAGCTGACAGTGTTTCTTCATCAACCTGCATAAATACTGAATGTTCAACTTTGTTCATCCTAAGAGTGCGCATTAGTCAACACAGACACATCCACAGTCAGTCTCTTGGCGGCAGTATAGTGCAGCTCATGCATAAGGAAGTAGTGAGCAGCAGACCTGATGAGACATTGTGTGGTCACGAGAAGATTCTCAAGCACTGACGGAGGAAAAAGCACATCTGTGATGATGTCCACAGTCCCGTCAGTTCACCATTATTTCCAGTAAACGTTATTATCATTATTGCATGGGTAGGCATTAAACATTGCATATATTACACAAATGAAAAGGGATTGTGGGAAACAACAAACAGCTCATAGATACTGTATTTGCTGTATATCTACCATGTACAGTATATTTGCACAGAAGAGGGCTGTGCTGTTGGTAAACAAAAAGGACTGCTGGCCTTGAGGATGCAAAGACTGACTGACAATGAGAAACTGGTGGTTTAATAATCTGTATTGATGTTGTCCATCACTAATCAAAAAACGGTGTCCACTGACCTGGTGCTTCTCGTGTTCAGAAATGAAAAATGTCACTTCAGAGATAAAAGCCGGAGTGAGGTACAGGTCTGTAACATATTTTATGCTCAGTGGAAGGCGGTCGCACGGAGATATAATATTGGTTTTGAGAACTAAACAAGACACACAAATCAAACTTTGCAGAGCTGCTGCTTATATGCTGTGTGTTCAAAACCTCCAGAGCACACAACAAATGTCAATATTGACTCTAATCACTTTTGAGACAGAAACAATGTGCAGTAGTATGGAAGACATTTTCCAAGAAGCTACATTTTATTGAATTATGAACTAAGTGCCATGTTAGCAACAACAGTAATGCCTCCAATCCCATCATGAGATTTGTTAGAGGAGTGGATGCCGTCCTATTACCATGTTATTTCCAGCACTGCAGTTATTAGGAGGAAAACTTCAGCAAGCGTGTATGTAACCAAAACCTTGATTATCTATTAAACAGCGCCTTATTGAGACCATAGTTGAATACATGCAATACATTCCACTATATGAATAACAGACACACTGATTAAATAGGGTTTTTGTGGTGCAGTTTCGACATACAACTGTACATGGTGTTGCTCCAGACTCACACTGATCACATATAACCATAACACAGACCTGAAAATCATTCCGAAGGACACTAAAGGAAGGGCTTTGCCAGATGAGATGGAATAATGTTTTCGGGCTCATTTAAGCAAAAATTTAATTTGCCATCAATCTGTAATTGAATAGACATCTTGTGCTCTGCTCGCCTGTGAGCCGTCACAACGTGGATTCATACAGGCAGCGAGAGGATGGATGCAGCAATGGATGAATCATGATTGCAACACTGTGTGGCTTAATAAATTGTATACAATGTCTCAGAAATCACGTCTTTACAATAAAATCATGTTTTTGATTAAAGTTCTCTTGAGTAATGACTCATTTTTCTAAAAGGTCATAATCTTTAGTGTCTGATTACTGTGTACTGTATGTTCAGATATCTCTTTTATAAAGGCTATAGCAAATTAAAGAAACCTTATTGATTCAAAAAATTAGTAGTGTTAAACTTTTAACCCTTACATACCGTTCATAATCTGTCCCTTCGCAGTATGGAGCAAGCATCTTCTCATAACCAGGATACTAGTGCACATATAAACACACTCACTGATATTAATTGGGAGGGGAGGGGGGGATATTGGTGAACTTACAAATTGTAAACAAACAAAATTGCAAAACATATTAGCCTTTGTAATCATGATAGTAGCTGCAAACTTTGAATGTGAGGCCCTTGCATATTCATTTCACATGCGGTAAGTTGTCTGTTTTGCAGTATAACAACACACATAGTATGTGCACACTACTGAACTAAAGATCTGATAGAAAAGATATTTCTTTGAATATTTGTAGTGGGTTGTTTGATGTCTGTTAAGTTTATCTAGATTTCCTGGAAATGGTAGCTCCGCTGGTGTAAAATTTCAAATAACAATGAACAGATGTGGGCTCGCATGACATCCCTGGCGCATGCCTCGTCCAAACTGAGATCACTGTTATTTCCAGTGAGGTCAATCTGAGCTGTTTCCAATGGCGCTCAGATAACTAATTTTATAAAGACTATTTTAACTCAGAAATATAGTAGTGCTAAACGTTTATCAACTATCTTCAGCAATACATTTCCTAAAGTCTATCAAATCTGTCTCTTCTTAAGCCTTCCTCCTTCAGTGGCTGCTTTTAGCTTTCATTATTTATCAATGTCTCTCTAACTTGCTTTTTTTTTTTATTAATTCAGCTTACTCTAATTGCCAGATACTTTGCTGACTTTTAGTTTGCCAATGACTTTTTCAATTTCCCTGTAGAGAAATGGTTATCACACTTTGAACAGAACTCCATAATATATTTTGAAATTTCAAGAACCAAGCAGCTTTTCAATAACAGCATTGAAAAACTTGTTTTGTGGATTGCCTGTATTAGATATGCTTACTATGGCGTGTAGTCTTTAAATGTTTAACCACTAGGGGGAGACATTACATAACAGTTATTGGCTGTACAATCATAACAAATCTGTACCAAAACAACCCGTTATCCAGAAAACTAAATCTTTAAAAAGTCTTATGTTAGCAGACGAGTCAATTCCTCAAAAAGGTTTGCTGTTCTGCTTTTCATCTGCCAGAGGCCTTCACACCGTCTGACCGAGCTCCATATAGAGCCTAATTTAGAGCCTGCAGGCTGCAGACCAAGGGTGTCATCTTCATTTCAGCAATGCAGGCCACACTGTGCATCAGCTTCTGGGCAGCAAATCACACTGACATACTGTTGGCACACAGGGAGCCTGTATCCCTTACTTTATCTCCATGACTTAAACAAAAAAACCCACATAAGAATTCAGGCATGAATGAGATTGGCAGATAATACTCAATCATTTGATTAAATTAATGAGTAAAACGCAGTTGATGGATTGTTTGTTAAGATGCTTCATGATGATATTAAAAGTACATTCAAACAACCTGGGCAGGGTATGTTTGCTTTTGAGACCAAAGCTAACCATATAACGCACTTTTTTAAAAATACACTAGCCATCGAAGCAGAAACAACCTGGAAAGACAGATCATCCTTCTTAAACTGAAGGGTTTGCCAGAGAAAGAAATAAAGTTTTGAACTGCCTGAGGCCTCCAGAGTCTGATCAGGCTCCATAACTTAATAACTTAATTTAGAGCCTGGACTCTGACCAAGGTTTCATTGCTACTATGAGAAGGGCACATTCTCCATCAAACATGTGCAGCAAATCACACTGACATACTCTGGGCACACAATGAGCCTAAACCCTTCTCTTAATCACTGGAAGTGAAGCACAAGACACACATTTATAAAAGACTACGCAGCTATGAGAGGCTCCGATCCAAATGGGAAAGACCAGTCTCATGAAACACAAGTCTGGGGTCATCTGAGAACGCCTGGAGGTGTGTGAAAACAGTTAAAGGTGTGAACAGAAATGGTGACCATACAGTACACTTGGGTGGTCTAACTTTGGATAAACTTTGGCTGTCAATAATCCAACAAACTATGTCGTAGTAAACCAGCATCACCATAAGCAAGATGATGTTAACAAGCTAGTAGACACTATTGTCACCATGCTTCCAAACATGTTGTGGGTCATTAGGTCAAAAGAGCGCAGCAGATTACAGAAAATGTGAGCATAAAAATCCAAGGAGCAGATTTTGGATATTCCACGTTTCAACAGCGAACCCTCTGCTTCTTAGAGAGATCAGCATACAGCAAGACTGGACTTGGATAGGTTCACGTCTGTCATTGACAAAACAGTATCACTGGTGAGGAGTTTCATGAACAATAATTGCAATATAGCTACATAGAAAGAATTTCTCTAACGTTTTATTCATACTTTTTAAAACATACAACTTTTAAGGCAACCAGGAATCAAATTATTACAAACCAAGTCATGAGAGAGCAAAGATCTACTGGAACCATAATGCAAAAACAATACGTTGACAACACCTTGAATGGACAAAATATTGAATTCCCAAGAGCACTCTGTAGAGGAAACTGGATGGTGCATGATTTGAACACCTGGGAATAACATGTTGGGAAAGGATGTCTGGATATATTTAAGGAGGAAATGGCTGAAAGGATCAGTGTAAATAAATGCTCCGTTCTCTCTCAGATGTTTTAATCCCTGTGTGAGTCACAGCCTGAGATGCTCAGGCACTCCTGGTCTTTGCGCAAGTCTTGGCAAAAACAATCAAAACAACAGTCTTTCACACCTGGAATGCCCCATCAGGCTGACAAAAGCACTCTCACCTCCTGTAAAAAAACACTATGGGAATTTTAATTTTCTGTGCACTTTGAGGGGCTGTTGTGATTGATCTTACATAAGCTCATGAGTATCAAATTTTATACTGTCATACATGTTCAACATGTGTTACTTTCAAAAGTCTGCCTGTGGTTTTTGTCTTCAAATAACAAACCCAAACCTCTGATCATTTCAGTCCGGTCTGCTCTGATCCAGGGACGATCCGTCCTCTCACAGTTTTGAATTCATTATCCCACAGGCTTCTTGGCCTTGTTCTTGGGAAACTTGGGCTTTCTCTCACTCTTCTTGTCTGAGTCTTTGTTCTTCTGACTGGCTTTAATCTCTGCTTCCCACTGTTTTTTCACCAGTGTGTAGAGCCTCATGGTGGCCTGTGCGTCTTGGACCTGGTAGACAGCAGAAGAGAGAGGCGGAGATCAGTCCAAGATGCTGAGTTTTACAGTGGGTGCGGCTGTGTCACCGTTTGAAAACAATAAGTGAGAGTTGTGTTCGATGTGTTGATGACTTACGGATGAATGTTCACCCTGCTGGACCTTAACGTTGAGTATTTCTCTACAGAGGAGTTTCAGCGAGGGTCGACCACTCTAAAAAAAAGGAAGTAATCACACAATATACAACACTGATTCTGAGAATTGAATCAGGGACTCTCTGGGGTTCTTTGGGGGGGGGTGTACACATGCACATGGCTTGTCAACTTTAAAGTAGTATAAGTACCTTTACAGTCTTCTTAAAAGGTTTGTACTTCTGAGTGTCCCGGATTTTCTTTTTTGGATGATCCAAGAGTAAAATCTGAAACAGAGAAGAAGTATAAGTTGGGTTTGTAAGTGCTTCAATTTATTTTGAAAATGATTTTAGTTCCCTCTCAGATATTACATCCAGGCTACCTTTAAGTCATTGTGTATGGCGTGTCCAACCACTATTCTGCCTTGCAGGATCTCACCAACCTCCCTCTGCACAGTGTGTACATCCTCTCCTGCAGTGAGGTAAACACGAATGATAAATTTCAGGCATTTCAGTTTCTCATATCATTGTTTATAGTTCATTACAAGTACTTTCATGACTCACCGTCTTTGATGTCCTCCGGTCGGATGCCACTGACGGCTGTCCTGTAGTCTGTCACCTTCTCTGTGGGTTTCACATATTTGTCATAGATGCACTTCCCAAACTGGTTCACGAGGGACACCCGAGCCAAGATGCTGTCCTCTCCATCAGGACCGACTCCCACCATCTCGCAATCAATGGCCACAGCTCTGGTGAGGCTAACGGTTGGCAAATTGCAAACAAAGTGATAAGAGAGGACAGTCGTCACTATGCCTTAGGAGTCGCTGGGAGGTTCTGTTGTCTCTGTTCTTTTACATATATTGTTAAGACATTTTTTATTCATGTCTGTCTGATTGGTTGCATCATCTTTAAAAGTAAGTTTTAACTCTTTCATCTTGAACTAAACACAAAGAGTATCTATTCATCTATCTATATCCATTCAAGGCAGCTGCAGGTTCAGATTTGTATTCACAAGCAAAGTTGCCAGAAAGGGTAACACAAACAGCTGGTCATTTCGTAGCTATATTGTTGTAAAAAAAACTGCTGTTTGTAAGCCAATTCTAAAGTCTCAGATGTAGGAAAACCAACACTTGAACACACCTCCAAGAAGGCATTTTGAAAACAGTCCCTGCTCTTATATATAAAGTTTTATGTCACTGCAGGTTGATTTTCATGCAGTTACAAAATAAATGAAAACCAATGGCTGTCCAGAAGGTAGAGAAAACACATTTAGTAATCTAAACCAGTATGACATGCCAGTTAAAATAATAGGCAGTAATGTTAAAAGAAATAGGCTGACATTTGGGGAAACACTTATTCTTCTTCTTGCCAAGAGTTAGATACAGATATGAGAGTGGTATCGATCTTTGCACCTAACTGACTGCAAGAAAGCAAGTAAGCGAATTTCCCAAAAGTCAAACTATTCTTTTAAATCTAAAATATGCAAGAACAGCAGTATGGTCCTTTAAAAGCACAAGCACAGAGCATGCACATCTTCCACTCACAGCATAATGTTGACAACACTGCAGATAGACCGGTGCCAATGCTGCCTACAGGTCATATATTGGACTTATCAGTTAATGACTTAACTGTTCACATCAGAAAGATGTATGTTTATGGCCGCAATCAATTTCATTAATTAAGATCATTTTAGATGATAACATTGTGATTAATATAACTGAATGTTTCTAAGTTATTATAACAATCTGTCATTAGACTTTTACCAGTATGACATGAACTCTCTTGAAGCATGTCTGTGAGGCTACAAAAGGACTCTGTCATCACTCACCCCTCAAATGCTTTCTCCTTGACCAGGGAGCTCTCTGTGTCCTTGCTCTTCTGAATGCCCTGCTTCTTCCTCATGATCTCCGCTGCTTCTGCTCCCATTGTTGCTTCAATGTCGTCAAGGTCTACATCATCAAACCAAAGGTCCTCTCTACAATAGCACAGGACAAGATGAAGTTAGCAGCCACAATTCTTCTTGAACTAAATATTAGCAGAATTTAGTGCTGCATACTTACTCTGTAGGTTTCTTCTCTTCAACCACAGGCTTCTTTTTCTTGGCTGCTTGCTCGCTGTTTGACTTTCCACTGTCCTTTTTCCTTTTTGGAGCAGCAGACTGTGTTGTCTCTGAGACAGCTGGAACCTTTAACTTCACCTGAGGGTCCTTGGGGACAACACTGTTAGGAACAATTTTGTGCTTCACTTTTTTCCCAGTGTCTGTCCGCCCGGGACACACATTGTTCTTGGAAATATTTTTAGAAGAATTTTCTTTGGCCTCCTTTTTTTGCAGAGCACCATTCTGATGTTTTGGTGTCACGGGCTGCTTCTTCTCCGGTTGACTGGCCTTTAACATCTGTGGAAAGTTTAGCAAAGTTGTGAACAATCTTCAGAGAAGTACTGAATGTGACACAATCTAATGACATGCAAACTTGTTAACAAGCTACAGAGACAGACTGAACTATTTTAATGACAAACCTCTTGTAATGTTTTCCAGTTAGCAGAGAACTGTTGGATATCTGTTGGAGGTAACGTTTGCTGAACTTTAGCTTTTTCTTGGTCCTTGGGGGGAGGTTTTCTCCTTCTAAACTTCTCTTTTATCCAGTTTTTCCTTTTCCTTTTCGCTGTGTTGTTTTTCTCTGTAGATGTGGGTCGTTGTGTTTTAGCAGGAACATCTCTTTTCTTTGCGTTCACCTTAGACATTATGGCCACTTTCGGTTAAATGTATTATTTGTTTAAAATATCTAAAGTCTGTTAACCGCCCTCAGCCACGTTGGACCGTCAGAGCTCCGCCACCTAGTTACCAGGCAACTTAACGTTAAAAGAAGTAACGGTCAATACCGTCTCGTCAAGAAATGTTTCCCCAGAGTAAGTTTACCGTGTGGCCGCAATGACGCAGAGGAAATGTTCGGATATTCTCCTTAACTGCTGAGAAAATTGCTCAGTGGTACACTCCAGGTGCTCCAAAGCCATGCTGAAATGTATCTTTCCGACATGTGTACCAGCAAAATGTGTCCGGCAAAAACATGAAACCGTAACGTAAGCGCGTCTAGTTAGCTACTAAGCTAAACAATCTAACAACTACGTTATACCTTTTCAATTTATATCCACTCCAATTTATATAATGTATTAAAACGTTAAAAACTAATGTTTGCTGTTTGTTTTGCGTCTTATTCCAAATGCGGAACTCATTTTGTGGTAAACGTTTCACATCGGACCGAATACCATATGAGACAAAATGTAAGAAAGATAATTGGTCAACGATGTTTGACAGCTTCGGTGGGCTAGAGAAAAGAAGCAGTCTGAGTTTTGCTAGACATTATTATTATAACGTTGTTTTTTTAACTTACTCCTACTTACATTTTGGATAAATACGTCGCGTCACATATTTCGAGGACATCTTGGTAAATATCCAAAGTTTCTGTTTAGGTGTGTTGACAGGAAAATATCTGGTAGCGTTTTTTCTCGGGAGGCTTGTACTACTTGTTAGATTAACCAAGTGTATACGTATTTATAAGTATGTAACTCGAGTTCACTTTGGGTCTGACGCTTTATAAATTCCTTAAACTGTGACACGTCTTCATCGTACCTTTCTCTGTTTTTGTTGTGGTTTCAGATCATGGTGGAAAACTCTCCCTCTCCTCTGCCTGAGAGGGCCATTTATGGTTTTGTTCTTTTCCTCGGCTCACAGTTTGGCTTCTGTAAGTCAAATACTGTCATTTAACTCTTCCAATATTAAAATATTAAACATGTCTAATTAACATGGAAAATCCAGGAGAGACATTAAGTGAATTGAATAGCACAGACATTATTCCAGTGGGCTCAAAACAATTTTAATGAGGTCTGACTTCCCAGGTTATAACATAACCCAGGCAAATTATGTTGTCTTAAATATTAGACACAATAACACCAGTTTGTGTCTCATATATTATCATTACATTCGAGAGACAGAGCTAAGCATCTGTTTTTCTGAAACATAAATACCCGGCAATCTTTGAAAAACGAAAAGGTTGTTTAAACACAATAACCACAATAAACCCTTTCAGCCATGTCTGCAATATGACATCTACTTTCCTTTCTTCTCTCCACAGTTCTGTATTGCCTGTGGGCATTTATACCAGAGGAGTGGCTTCATTCAATAGGGCTCACTTACTGGCCTCAAAAGTATGTAGAAAATTATGATCAAATGGTAGTTATGCAATCACGAGTTCCCTCTCGTGTCTGTTAAATTAAATTGTGTGCTTCAGGAAATACATGTACCACATTGGAGGTTTAGGGTCCGTTCACTCAAACACTTTGTCTTGTGTAGATATTGGGCCCTTGCTGTGCCAATCTATCTGCTGGTTGCATTAATAATCGTTATGGTGTTGCTGTTCGGAGTGAACCTGAACAACACAGCTCCACTCGACTCCGTGGACAACATCACAGGTGAGGCTGTTTGCTATAGGCTAACTGTGGCCTGCTGGTTAGGTGACAATGCACCGGTGTAGCAACATTATAATTTTATATTCTGTTAACATTTAAACTACAATGGCTACTGATATTAATACTACTGCTACACCGGCCCCCGCTATACAGTAATTAGTACTACAATTACTTCTGCTAAAACTAAGACGAACTACATACTACTAAGTATTATATACATACAACTAAATATATATGATACAGTTAATCTCTGACATCATGCCTCCTGACATGAGAAAACACTCAAATGTTAAGAGGATTTTCTCATGGAGTTCTGAACTACCCAACTCTAACACCCTTGAATGTCTCCTTTCTGTCACAGATGTGTACGCTCAAGGCCAGAGGACAGAAGGCTGCCAGAAGGGGGGAATACCCAGACTGAAAGATGTTTCCATTAGTGAAGTCAACAAAATGTTCTATTTGTCGCCCAAGCTATAACAAACCGAAACTGATTTTAGCTGGAAGTAGAGACGAAGGGAAGCTGCTGGGGATTTATTAAGGTGTCACTGTTTACCCTTTGTTTATAAAAGAAGGATCATGTTTTATTTATTTATCCAGGAACAATGCAACATGGACCAAAGATGTACTGAATGAATTGACTTTTTCTGATGCTTTACAGATCTATATTGGACAAAATTATGTTCTGTGTGCGTGTTAATAACGGTAACACAATATCACGATACGAACAAATTAACCTATTGTCAAAGCAACTTGTAAATTGGATGAAAAAGGTAGCATATGATGATATTCAATAAATTACATACTTTTATATATATATTTATATTTTGTGCAATAATTACATTTTTGGTAACATCATATGAAATAAATAATCTATGATATCTTTATATGATATCCTATTGTATTTTGACGGGATCCACTGCTAGAAATTTAGGAGTGAAGTTGCAACCAATCTGGAGTAGTTTGGTACCTGTCCTGACTCAGACTTATGATGTTAAAGCAGCACTAGACAAGATTTTTTGTAAAATATATCCATCTGATTGGTCTAAGTCACAACTAGACTTGCAACACACATGTACAATTCAGACCCCAAGTACAAAGATTAATGTATTTTATTTTTTATTAGTGTGTTCACTCTGTGTCCTCTCTTCCACATTAATTCTCCCACAGGTAATTAAACTTAAAATTTCTTGAATATCATGGAGATGGGAAATCAGCTCTTCTTCCCAGCCTATCGAAGAAGTTCTCTGTGCAAAAAATAACCATGGACTGGAAATTCATGGAATATCACATCAGCCAGGATGGGGCTGTTGCCATAATATAAGAGAAAAGTAAACCAATAAGGATTATGTGGCTGAGTGGGATCATAGTCATAGTGATCATAGTTTCCCCAAGTACTTTCGACTGAAATTACTTATTTTTTCCCGATTTCATTATTTGTTTATTTATTTAAAACACAGCTGCATTTGTTTGTAGTTTTTATTCCTGTCCGCTAGGTGGCGATAACGAACAGCTTTGCGGACTGCCTAAACCTTAGAGAAGAACACCGCGTATTCCGGTATATTCAGATGATCTACACACTCCAATACAGTAGGTGGCGGTATGCACCTTTAAAGTTGGTTTGCGATCCGCCAAGAAACACAAAGAAGAAGACCGTGCTCCCATGATACTTGCTGCTGTTTAACATTTGTCATTCATCCAGCAATCTTTGTTGGATTAAAACATACTGCAGCAGTAAATAAATGGCCTTCGCTCTGCCGGTGTGGCTCGCGGTCCAGGAAGAGCTCCTCGGACATGGCGGAGCGGACTATGGCTCTCCGACCTGTTTTGACGAGTTCGACGACGAAGCTTTGTTCCAGATGTTCCACCTCACCAGACCCTGTATCGCTTTCATCACGGACGCTGTCCGCATCCGCATGAAGAAAGTCACTTTGAAGAAACCTGAACTGTCCGTGGACGCGATGGTCATGTTGGCACTGAACCATTACGCACACGGAGTCTCCGCCGCTGCCGTTCTGCAGAGAGTCGGACTGACCGACTACCCCGCGGTCATTAGCACAGTGTCCGGGGTCATTGCAGGGATGGCCGATCAGTTCATCTCATTCCCACTAATCCGGGAAGCCAGAGCCAACATCGCCTTCAAGATAGAAAAATTCTGCGGGATCCCCAATGTGCTGGGCGTCCTGGCTCCAGCTCACTTCAAGATCAGAGCCTCACCCTATGAGAAGGACACTTTCAGGTCTTTTGTTAACACCTTGGGTTACACGTCGGTCGTGAGCCAGATCATATGTGACTCCGACGGCAACGTTTTGAGTGTCGAAAAGTGTTGTGTGGGCAGCACGTTTGAGCAGGAAATGTGGGACTCGTCGTTCAAAGGAAGGGAAATGGAGGAGGAATTGCACGGACCATACTGGGTTATTGGTAAGATAATATATATCAACAAAAAAAATGCAAAAGGAAATGGATGACCCATTTGATCATACGCATAAATAAGACCAGTGACGTCCCGTTTTGTCATACCTTAATTCATATTTTTGCAAATTGACGCTTTTGCCAATGTATGTTTTTTTTGTTATTTCAGTGTGTCCGTCAGTCAGTCCACTCACACACGCACAACCTATAACTTCATTACCTCCTAGTCAATAAACACATTAGAATAAAATAGTTGAAAATAATATTATATTAATAAAACCTCAACTCAAGGTCAATTTACTAGCTTTTTCCAGGGCTTTCAACCAAATCTCTGTCTAACTCAGCAGATTGAATTTGCTCATTTGATTATCACTGAATCTCCATGACAGTTGCTTCCAACTCAGTTGCCATGGAATCACCATGACAACTGAGCAAACTCCATTTGCTGAGGAAGACCACGATATGTGGTTGAACTCTCTCCCCACTCAATATGTAAGTGATGCACATCCTTGTAGTGTTTAGTCAGCTCTGAAACACATTGTTTCATCATCTTCTAGATAAAACACTTCTGGTGTAACCATGCAGATTTCCTTTGAGTAGGTGTACAGATGAGTTTCTCAACTTTGTGTAATGCATTCCTGGTAGACTGTACACTGTAAGGCCGGTTTGTATCGTCCACAATCCATATGACATGTTGAGTTTCACCTGCATTATTAAAACTCATTGCATTACAATCTCTAGGATTAACATTTAAATGGTCTTGTTTCTCTGATGCTGTATTAATTGCATTCTCTCGTGTCTTTCTTAAAGGTGGGAAAGGCTACCGCTTAAGCAAACATGTCTTGACTCCTGTGTCAGAACCTGCAAATGACAATGAGACCCGTTTCAATGAGGCCCACGCAAAAATCCACAACGTCATGCGGACAACACTCGGCTCCATGAAGAGGCGTTTCAGGTGTCTGATGCAACTCGGATTTGCACAAGAAGGCTCTTTGGACAAAAAGTCCAACATTATCAAGGCGTGCAGTGTCCTGCACAACATCGCTAAGAAATTCTCCGTCCCTCCTCCACCTGTAGCTGGTAAAATTGAGGCCCTGCATCCAGGCAAGCAGCATTCAGCGCTAGTAGAGATCAACCCTGAGGCCCTAAAAGCCAGGCAGGAACTCATCAATGGCTACTTTTCTATTGTCTCCAGTAGTCCGGACCCACCGAGTAAAGGCATCACAGAGGAGGATGTGTGAGCAGAGTGTGTGTTGTCTGCTCTAGAGGATCGTCGACATACTGACACTTTAAGGACAAACACTGGATCCAAAACCCATCTTATAGTGGAAGATTGATTTGAGTCGAATTGCTGTTCGGTGTCAGTTCAGCACTAACGTGTAAATGTGACAGCATATTGGGTTTTTCATCTCGTTTGCAGACTTTGTAAAAACACATTCAGGTATTTTTGTTATTAAAAAAAAATGTTCTTGTACAAATAGAAAATCATTCTTTTCTACTTACATTTCTTATTGTTAAAAAATTTAATTTGAAAACATTCTTCGGTCATCTGGAGTGTTGTTCCCTCAAATAATAATAATAATAATAATAATAATAATACACATATGGCAGATGAGAGAAACAAAAATGTAAGTTAAATAAAATCTTAAGTGTGCTATGCATATACAGTAAATATATAAGACTTTAAGATTTTCATATTTACAGTTAATAGTTACAGTTAGAATTAGTTTCTCATTAAGTGCATAAAAGACTTAACAAAATCTTGCTTAGTTTAGGCATTTGTGTGAAACTCTCGGAGTGCAGTGGCATTGGCATATATCATGTCTGCATTCTCATATATGTTCTCTTCAGTATTGTCATGTGGCTGCAGACAGTCCATGATGCATTGGTGCAGGAAAACATACTGGGACTGAAAAGAAATAAACCAAAGATGCTGGTTATTTGAAAAGCAGAACTTTGGGTGTAGAATTCTTATGCTTACACAATGTATTCTGGCTGGCACTTCCTTGTATGCAGCATTGCCACAGAAAGGGTTAAACACATTAAACTGCGTGATGTAGAAGTTTACAAGCCTAAGAGTTTCCTAATAATGTAGGCCAAGCTTTTGTGTTTGGACTTATTATAATTTTGTGTCACAAAGACTATGAATGTGCATATGAATATAAGCCTACATTACTGTGACTGAAAGCAAGATTTCAGTTCGTACACAAAAATAGCATACTGTATGTTAAGGTGTGACCCTTATATAGAAGCCCCACAACCCATGGCCCTAATGCCACACACTGCTGGCTTTATGTTAAAATTCCATATGATTTGAAATTATTTTTACTTTCAAAATGACTGAGATCTTGATACAAGAACTTGTAAATAACAATTATGACATTCGATCTATTTGAAAGTGTCATTTTGTTAAATATTCAGGTAGATTGACGTAGTTTAAATGGGATAGTGTTTTTTAGTGGATGGAAATGAGCAACTATGTGGAAATCTCAAGCGTAGCTTTCATGCTATAATATCACTGCTTGTACTGTCACCAGCTGTGTCTAAAAATCAAAAGAGACCCAACCTTATATGGGTACCTAACTAAGAAAGTGGTAGCTCAGCATGAAGCAACTTATTACATTCAGTTTTACCTCTGTCTGCACCATGTATGGTCGATTCAGTCTCATCTTGTGCACAAAGGCATTGATGTCCACTGCTCTTTCTTTCTGTAGCTGCTGAAGCAGCACATCCAGGGCAATGATAGTGCCTGTCCTCCCCACTCCAGCACTAAGAGAGAGACACACAGCAAAAGGTAAGCAGTTAGTGTCCAGGTATGATGGTCATTATCAGGTAGTCCTGATGGTTTCAAAGTCGATTTTTAACATGTAGAAATCACCTACTACTAGAAACCTAGAAACTGAGGACCTTGTTATCCATAACTAACATAAAAACTATGCCAGTAAAACCTAAAAAAGCTGGTATTCCATGTAAAATGTATATACATATATATCATATAATATAATTGCAGTAAGTTATTAAGTTGACCGTTATCTGATTTTTTGATTCCTTAAAGTGGTTTTCATTACAAAGTACCCTTTCTGTACCTGCAGTGCACCACGGTTGGTGCTCCAGCCCCTTCTCTCTCTATGTGCAGTCTCACCAGTCCCCTGAACTGGATCAGACCTGCTGTGCCCTGTGGGACTCCATGGTCAGGCCAGGCAGTGAAGTGAAAATGTTTCACTGTGCGCTCCTCCAAGGTGTTCCTCTGTGAAGAAGATTCACATAGAGGAATTCAAATACCTTAGGTCTATGTCTTGAACCAATATAGTGGTTGGTAAATGTCAAGCTTTATTCTCTTTAAAAGCAAATGTATACAAATTCAAACAAGCTTCTCTTATGACATTTACAGCAGAATACATTTAATATTTTTCTATAAATTGCTATTTTTGCGGTGAAACAGTTCGAGGTAGACAGAGTCACAACAAAAACATGGAGATATATTAATACCCAACCTATTTAGTTGCACCATAACATTTTAGAGCTGTTTCGTACATGTTTCACCCTAAATTCCCTCAATGTCCAGTTGGGCTCCTGCTGCTCAGATCTGATGGTGACCAAAAGCTCTCCGTAAAGGGAAGGCTTACTGTCTGCAGGCCAGTATCGTTCACACTTAGTCTAGGAAAAGGAAACATACAAAAAAAAGTTTGTTCTTGAAGTTGTTTTAATGCAGTTGTAGACCAAAAAGTGTCAATGAACTGTCTAAGTGTGTGCACAGTAGGACACAAACTGTCACCATTTGACAACACATTAGCTATAAGACCAAATGATTCAAACAGCTCACTAAATTTTAAATTTGCGCTTCCCTTAAAATCTGGCAATAAAAGATTCTCAAATCTTCCTGAAGACTCACCCTTCCTCCCTCAGTGCAGTTGGTTACCATGACAATGCCTTTCACTCTTTGTTCCCAGATCATCCTCCAGAAATCATTGACTGTGGAGGGCAGAGGACCCTGAGTGGCAATGTACTCTCTGTTGCCGTTGTAGCCCTGAGAAGCAATTGCCAAAATTAATATGTGCACTTCTCTAGCTTTTATATGTCCTACATTGCTCAGTATGAAATAAAACACAATTGTATGCTCATGAAATCAAAGAAAGTCAGCATAAATTGCTAGACTTGTAATAATTACAGAAAGAGCTTTCTTAAATGATTGTCAGTTATCAAGGAATACCTACTGGCATGTAGCTGGCATTAATGTAGTTAGAGGTCCCACTGGGATTTGATGTAGTTAGCTGCACCCGGCACCAGTCATCTAGGATGAGAAAACAGAAGATGGTTTAACTGCAATGCACCACAACAGCTGCAACTAGAATGAGTCAGTGGATCTGGACTATTTCATGAGTCTCTATTGCTCGTGATAGCATGGTCCAGCAGTCAGAGGACAGGCTTACATGGCAGGACATTGTTGAAACGATTCCTCGCTTTGTTCTCAGGCAGAAGAGCTTCCTTTCGTGTCTGCTCCGTGCCAACAGGAATGAGGCTCTGCGTGGAAGTTGGCAGATGACACGCCATGCATTTGAGACAAGGGTCAACAGAAAACAAAACAGTACCGCAACTATATACACACAGTTTTACGGTCCTATACAAAAATAGGAAGACATACAAGAGGAAGAATACAATACAATTAGCTTTTTTACACACCTCATATTCCTGGCTGAAACCTCTGTTCTCATCCGCACTTAATTGGTAGAAGTGGTCTGGAAACTTTGCCACAGAAATAGCTCTGAAAAAACAACATGTCATGTCACGTTGTAAGGCAACTGACCTACATTAATATTGCAGAATAAAGATTGACATTAATCTTAGATAGTTTATTTTTCATATGTGGCTAACCTACTAATTCTCTCCCAAATGATTACACAAGACCTAATTTTCTCTTTTTTACCACACTGTAGGGGACTGACAGTGGTGTTAATATTATGAAGAGATGATGAAACGTATACTTACTTGGACTTATTATTAGATAGTTTGGAACCACCAATGAATGGCTTTTTTCTGCTGTGGGAAAGAAGCAATAAGGTTCACTGATTGAGTCTGATTGAGTACATTTCAAGGAGACAATCAGACGATAGTAAGTAAGTAAGTAAGTGAAACTTTATTTATATAGCACCTTTTTTAACACAGGTTACAAAGTGCTTTACATCAACATCAATAAACATAATAATAATAAACATACACAAACATAAAATGCGTATAAAAATGAGGAAAAAAATAAATAATTGCATATACATATGTAAAAACCCACCACCACCCAGAACACACCCTGAAGAAAGTATTATAGAAATGCCAATCTAAAAAAGTGTGTGTCACTGAAGCAGCACCCACCTGATGATATCTGGTCTTTTAAACAAAATGAAGACAGCCAGACAGACCAGCAGCAGAAAAAGCAGCACAGCAAATACTGACCCTGCAATGACTCCTACGGGGAGTAAAATCTGGATTAAATGCTTTGTAACATAAAGTAGATACTCAACACAGCAGAGCAGTCCCTATTTGCATCAGTCACATGATCTGTATTTTCCCACTAGGGTCAATTTTGTAATGTAAGAAGAAATAATGAAATTGAAAAAACAAAAACCAAACAACAAGCAAGTCATACAACTGATAAAATAATGAGGAAAAAGTGAGAATATAGTGTTAAACGTTTACATCAGGAAACACACAGAAAATGTATTTCTATAGAGTAATATAGTCACTTTGACTCACCCCTTGGATCAGTAGGACATGAAAAAACAAATGGTTCATAATTCCTTACGGTCCCAGACAGTGAGGCTAAAGACACCTCATATGTTTTGGCAGGTAGGAATCCCGGTATTTTGATATACTGTTCCCCATTTTCCACTTTGTGACTTTGCCCAGTCACGTTCACCTCCACTGCAGTCCACACACCGTCCGGTTTATTCCAGACAATAAAGACAGAATAGCCAGCTGCCCAGTACTCACAGTGAGCACTTAAATCTGGAGGAACTGAGCAAAACAAGTGGAAAGATGCCTTTAAAGTACAATCACAAACAGCAACATACAAACATAGTGTAACTATATCATTTGTCAAAAAACACAACACAAAGTCATGCATTTCTATACTAAAGACACAGATTGGATGAAAATGACCTATCATTTTAAAATCTGTACTCCACTGCAAAAAGTAATTTGCCTTTTATTCCCATCAAAAAGAAAGTCCCACATAACACAATAATGCCACATAATGTATTGTGTTTAAACAATCTTTCATTCAAACGATTAGTCAGAATTAGTCAGTTAAAAAACTGTAACTGTTATATATATGTGAATAAAAGGTACTTTATTTTACTCTGAGGTGCTCTGAAGGTTTTCCTTCAATTATATGGTTTCAAGAACACAAAAAATAAAATGAATTACATGAATGTACTGGGCACCTTCTACAACCATTATGGTTAAAATGCTTGGAAATCTTTATTCTTAAAATGTTGATTGAGAAAGATCATGTTAGCACTTAACATTATTTCTGTTGGAAATGTAGACAAAGATTCAGTTTATGTCAGACAGATTTGTACTTACGGATTGTTAGTTTGTGGATACACTGTTGAAAGCGTATGGAATTTTCTTCATATACAAGAGACACCTCATAGGTTGCGCCAGGATAAAGGCCAGAAAATGACACATTGTGAGGTCCATGACTGACATGAGTTTGCGATTTATTAGTGGCTGTTGCATTCGTAAACAAGCCTTCAATCATTCCTTGGATCGATGAGTTAGTAACATGCCAGGTTACAGTGGTGCAATCTATGGCTGAAATGAATGAGAAAATAATTGCAGACAAAAGCCTTTAACACATAACTCAAGTTTTCCAGAACCAGGACTTATTCATATTGAAAAATATCCATTGACAACAGTTTTTGAGATTTGTTTGAGATGAGTTTGTCAGAGAGAAGGCCATATACCTGTTACTGTGAAGTCTTCATAAGCAGTGCTGTTGAGTCCAGAGAACATTGTGATCACGTTGAATATATACTTTGTTCCAGGCTTAAGAGATGAGGATGAATGTGAAACAACATTCGTAGATCTATCTGGGTGAAGATGAAAATTTTCCCCATTGATTTGGAGAAAGTAGCTCCAGTCTTTATCCACAGTCACGTTCCACTCCAGGGTTATGCTGGTCACGAAGCGTTTAGTCACACTGACCAAAGCCAACACTGATGGAACTGAAAGAAAAATTAGGATGTGTACCTTAAATCACACACACACACACACACACCATGTATCAATGTGAATACATTTGGAAAGAAATTTCGAATCTAGAAAGAAACCTACATATTATGAAATATTTTAGAGACAGCCTAGTTAAGCCTTTACAAGTTAGACACCTGTGTAGGCAGTACAAGGTCAAGTCCAGGTCACTATCAACTGGCTGTGTTTTCCATTGAACTCTAGTTCTTAGCATCTATTTTCCACATCTTTACTGTAGTGTTAAACTGGTCTGATTTTATTCATCTGTTGCAAACTCTTCTGCATTATGACTAGGTAGAATATAATGTAATGTAATGTAAAGAAACATTAGTTGAAAGTTTCTTTTTACTTAAGTGATTGGTGGGGACTGTTAAAGTTTTTTTAAAGGTACAGTTAAATACAGCAATTTGTATGATTTCCATGTCTCCTGTCACCTACCAGTCACAGCGTTAAATGAGAATCCAGTGCTGTTGACTTTCTCAAACACAGTAATGAGAGTGAAGTCATATTTTGTCCCAGCAGTAAGTGAAGAGACCTCATGTGTAACTGGTGCATCTTGATAAGATGCATTCCCCTTAATGGCACTGCCATTGTTATCATATTGTAGAATGTAAGTTGAGATGCTGTTAACCTTGTCCCACATCAGAGTTATACTACTCTCTTTTTGTGTCAACACAGTCACAGCCTTAACATTTTCAGGAGCTGAAAGAGGACAGAGGACACAAAGTTGTTTCTGTAAAATTGATTTTTTTTTAAATAACAGCATGTTACAAGCACAATTTGCTTCTTCTCTTAACTTTCATTCCATTCTGACATTTTCTCAAAACATATTAAGTGAGCAACACCCATCTGTTAATAAAACTTTAAATTTGACATCATTACAGAACCCTGTCCTGGCTCTTGTTGTAGGCCTATGTCAGAGGGAAAACATCTTACCAGTGACTGCAGTGTAGTTTACTCCCCTACTTCTGACATTTTCAAACACAGTGAAGAGAAAGAAATTGTATTTAGTCCCGCTTGTGAGTCCCAAGATTGGGTATGTCACTTGTTCATGTCCCTCTGATACAGTAACGGTTATCACCCTTTCACTGAACACAAGTGCATAGTTGAGGATGTCATCCACTTTTTTCCACTTCAAAGTTATACTAGTCTCATTTTGTCCAACTAATTCTAATTCTTCTGTGTTACGAGGAGCTATAAGGTAAAGAAACACGATAAAGGAAATGTCACAAAATTTGATTTAAAATGTTTTGTGCAGTTTTTTTTTCAAACAAATAATAAGTTGCATTCAATTCCAGTATTTCATTAGCCACAGTCAAAACTATTATGTGAGCTACACCCCCCTGTTACTCAGAAACATTCAATTATATTATATTATATTACTCTTGTTATATGGATATATGAGAGGAAAATTCACTCACCAGTGACTGCAGTGTAGATGACTCCGCTGCTTCTGACATTTTCAAACACAGTGAAGAGACTGAAACTGTATTTAGTCCCACTTGTGAGTCCCAGGATTGTGTGTGTCACTTGTTCCTGGCT
>VMKM01003678.1:0-31390 GCA_008360985.2 Macquaria ambigua | reverse complement strand
AATCCAGAATTCCGGATTTTCCGACCTGAAAATGTGACCCACGTGAATCATGCAGATCTGTAAAAAAATTAAAAGGGGGGGTGGGGGAGTCGAGTTGAGTCGTCTTGACAAGAAGATCGCCCTGACGCTGTTTCGGGAACGTATTATTCAGGTATGTCAGGATCAGTGTTGCCAACTCTCACGCTGAGACTCACGCTTTCACGTTCAGTCTCACGCTCTCACGCTGCCCAAACAATTCTCAGGCCAAAACACTGCGACAGCAACAGAGATGAACAGGCGAGCATACATAACGTCGGTTATGTACTGTAACCCCCATTCTATGAGTATAGGCCAAGCCCCCAGGAAGCTTTTCCTTTAACCCCGCCTCCAAACCGCTAGGTCTCATGGGTCTTGGAGCAAGCGCACTAGCGCTTCCTTTAGCCCCGCCTCCCAGCCGCTCTGTCTCAGGCTCACTCACATGAATAGCAGTCACTCTATAACTCTGGATTCGGCTATTTATGCATTTTACAACTTTTAGGACATAATGATTTAAATGAGGGCTATTTAAGTGTTCATACTGGCTAGTTGTTGTACCTCAAAAAAAATTATCCGCTGATTTATCTGCCGTCTCTTTCCCAATGTAAGTCTATGGGAAAAAGTGTCTTGGGGCCAGTGTGCATCACGTGACGGACCCGGAAGTTGTAATTACACGGTTTGGCCACTATGTCAAATTGGCTTCAAAGCCTGGCGCTCTTCCTGGGGGCTTGGCCATAGACATATATATGTCTATGGGCTTGGTTTGCTCTATGGAACAAGAATGCGGAAGCTATGTGGAAGATCAGGGTAATTTTATACCTGGGAAGTCGAACATTTTTGGCTTCATGCGCCACTGAGCAGCTTTCATAGGAATGAACGGGGCCCCGCCTTCGACGCTGTATCCAGTTCTCTTTATACATCCATGGTATAGGCTCTTAAATTACTCTCGGTTTGGTCCGCGACATGTGCGCGATGCCTACCGCCGGTTCTGGCAGAAAACCCTGCGCTGGAGCGCATAAGGCGTTCAAGCAAGCTAGTGAATGAGTGAGTGTGTGAAAGCTAAGTAGCTAAAATTACTAGCTAGTGTTTGCTTATCTGCTAAGTTAATAAGCTAGTTAACGTAGCCAGCTGTCAAAGTTAGTGCTAGTCTAGACACATGCAGCACTTGGCTGTATGAATGGTTGCTTTTCAAGTAACGTTAATCCTTATGATTACTGTCATTACTCTGATTACTGTGAATAACCATATTTAGATAATAGTTTGATTAAAGAGTTTACATGGTTCATAGTAACGTGATTTCCCCAATAACCCTGGGTTTACATCGGTCAATTGGATATTCGATTAGCTGTTTTGTAAGGGTGGCAGTGAGGACAGTAATGTTAGCTGTGTCTTTCTACGCTCGCGCTTCCCGCCTCGGCTCTAGTTGTCACACAAATAACGTTAGTCAGACTGAATGTAAACATTGACATTATTTTGATATTGATAGCTTTATGTAATTACAGCACTATAAATAGTTAAATAGTAAATTTTCCTGCTTTTTTGTCCTTTGCCAATCACATGCCTAATTATTAATACTATGCTTCTTATATCCTTGGAACACTGAAACTTTCATATATACATATTTACTAGTAGATGTATAGTACCACTCACATGGCAATTGATGGCATTTCTGAGTAGCCCAACTGAACTTATTCTAATCTTTTCAGTCAACTGTTGGACTGAAGTCTACATTACTCATCTGTAATATTTGTCAGTGGTTAGCATAAAAAAACGTTGAAGCCAAATGGTATCCTTTTACTGTTGAATACAAATTGATCAAATATAGATCAACATCCTGAGTTCACGAGTGGTAGCAGTCTATCAATATCCATCTGACATCTGGCTCTGAAGAAGAGAAAGAAGCTGTGTAACAAACTGTGTGCAGAACAATGACAAAGCTGATGTTGGTGATTCCTTTCAGACCTTCTGTGGCTGTCCGAAGCGAACTATCCTCCTGGATGACATCGAGGATGTGGCGGACGAGGAGGACCTGGAGGACTACCTGGAGATCCACTTCCAGAAGCCCAGCAACTATGGTGGTGAGATAGAAAGCATCAAGTACGTCTCCAAGGGGAAAGCTCTGCAAGCCTTTTTTCTCTGAGGACTCTTTGATGGACGTCTGGCTTTAACCAGCAGAAGCCAGACCTCCTACATCTACAACATGTAAGGAAAGTAAAAAGAGTTCCTCCCCATCCACTGGGAATCTGTCTGTCTCCTATGATTATTAGAAATAGAAAATCATATTTGTAATATGTTCAAAGAATTCTTGTCATGCCCAAATTGAAGGGATGCATTTTGGGAAATGCACTTATTTGCTGTCCTGCTGAGAGTCAGATGAGAATATTTAGTGATTTCATCTCTGTGCTTTCAGTAGAGGGTATGAATTTGATTATATGTCTTCATATCACACGGTGAGGGGTGTTTGGGTGGTGTTAAGTGGAAAAACAAAGGCCATCGGCAAGGCATTTAATAATGATCTGTATCATGTTCTGTAGCCAGAAACTGAGTGTCCTGACACATAAATGTAGAGAACTGTATATATGTGTATCTCAACACCTGGAAAGTAATGTCACAGCCCGATTGTAGATGCCTGGTCCTATATTAAATCAGGGTTTGACAGCCTCACAATCACATCTGCAATCACATATTTGATTCAGAAAATGGTGTGTTTGGTTTCTTAATGTTACACAGTAGAAAGTTCATGTTGATTCTCTTCCCTTCAGTGTGTTCAGAAGTGCAACAGACTTCAACCTTTCAGCCCACAGAGGTTGTGGACTGGAATGGCTCTTTCACAGAAAATCCATCCTGGGTTGTCGAGAAATAGTGTCATAAAAATAATCAAATAATGTCATAATGAATGTTATTGTAGACATGAGAGGTTCGGGTGGTTTACAGAAATACACATCTGTCAGGTGGTTATGAAGGCAATACTGATGTAACAAAATATATAATAGTTACCTCTGTGATATATATATATATATATATATATATATAAAACGGCTGTGCAGTGTTCTCTTTTTGTCTGAGAAGCCTTAAAGTTCACAGATCTGTAACTGACACTGGACTTCTGGATCATATTTCATTGTCTCATCTGTACCTTAAACAACACGCCCACACCATCACTGCCACCTGTGCTGTTTTAACAAAGGGCTGCTTTGGTCTGAATCCTTGAAGTTTTCTAGGCCCATAAGCTAAACAGTTTAAATTTGTGCTTGAACTGTAAATCTATTTTTCTCCTCTACTGTACATTGTGCTCATTAAAAGATCTGAATGCTGAATCAATCACAAGAATTGTGCTTTTTTAATGACTGAGACTGTGGATACATTACAAGTCAAGTAAACACGACTCAATATATACTGTAGCAGAACCTAGTTACCTAAGGGAACTGCGTTATTACATAATATAAATTGTGAAATAAAACCTTCATGCCATCCTAAGACTTAAGAACAGTGAGTTGTTGAAACCAAATTCTTTTACTGTCTGTCCTTTTGAATTTAGTTTTAGTTTTTGTCTCTTCTCCTTTAAAGCATCAAACAAGTTGTGGACTACCTGTGGACCAAACTCCACAATGTTATTGTGCAGATAATTGATAGAGCTAATGGGATCAGGTCTCAGTTCATTCATTCGAATATTCTGTGACTACCATGTCATTTAAAAATAAGCCATTCAATGCAAAATGGTTGATCAACATAAATGAATGTCTTCATTAAATGGATGAAATCTGAAAGGGCAGAATCAAATGAGACAAAACATGTAACACAGTCACCTAGTTACTAACCCAACATGAACATCACTGCAGTTCTTCTGTTTCATACATTTTATTATGGTTTGGGTTTCTTATAGAAGCCCAGTTTTGCCAGAAAAATAAAAAATAAATGAAATGTTAGTAATGACAAAAATTATCCAAACTATGGCACAGTAAGTCATAATAATTTTGGATAAGGACAACATTTGACATATAATTATGACTTTGTATCTCATATTTTTAAGATAGTATACCACAGTATTTATATTTTTTTGAATACCTACCTTTTCATGTTTTTTTTTCTTTTCCAGGTGGAAATGGGCTTCCATAGATTCTGTCATTCAAAACTTTATATCTCAATCATAGAAAAGGTTGCTGACCCACAAATCTAAATGTGACACTGAAAGTTGTCCATTCCACACTATGGACACTGGATATAGTATACTGCTGCTGTGAGAAGTAACAGTAACAAGTCACTGTTTCTCCAAGTTTGCTCATGTAATGGCATCCACTCCAATAATTTTCCTTGCCACTATTTGTGGGCAGGCTACCATACCACAACACAATGCAAAAAGATGAAACAGAGTCAATAAACATTGAAAGAGTTCATTTTTCTAAGAAATTTAACATTAGATTGAAAACACAGTTTGCTTCCAATAACTGTCCCAAGTTCTATGGTCCTAAATAACAGGCTATCACCCCATCTCCAACTGGTGTTAAGATGTGATGATCTGGACCAGGAAAACCACATCTGGAAGTGGTCTGCATACCTAATTTGCATATTGAGATCAGATCACAGTGTGGGCAGAATTTAGATAATGACAACACTTATTAAAGGGTAACTGGTGTTTTTTTTTAAACCTGGGCCCTATTTTTTACATATTTTGGGGTCTAAATGAAAACTCTGTTTCTGGTTAAACAAAAAGGATCTTACTCTTTAACAAATGGTCTGTCTCCGTAGGGATCCTTTCCATAATGTTGTCAGACACTTTGAATAATAGTCTGAGCCTGTCAGAGGCAAAAACAAGAACTTTTAGTGGACAGACTTTTCATGAGCGCAATTGCCCGCAAGGATTACTTGCAGCCATTGCAGCCCGTTCACGGCTGCTAGTGGAGGCAGGTAACTATTAGTCATTTAGACCCCAAAATTTGTAAAAATAGGGACCAGGTTTAAAAATACCAGAGTTAGCCTTTAATATTAGGTGTAAATGCAAAGTAAATAGGTGGAGGAGCATAAAGAATACACATGCTTCCATACAGGTGTACTGAATGTTCAATTAAGGATTTAATCTCCTACTGTACTCCGTGACATGTATAAAAATGCTGAGCAGGCCCAGTTGACCTTGACTTTCAATCAAGATGGCAAGAGGAAAAGATCCAAGAGAGGAGATGTCCTCATTCACAGGGCTCGAGGACTCACTGATGGTTTGATGAGGATGAAAATTATGTAAATCATATGCTATGACCTTCACAGTCTCTCTAAATGAGGGAATATCTTTTGGTAGAATGCCGTTCATCCTTCAGTATTTAGAGTTCCACACACTATGACAAGATGCACTGAATCTGTTCTAATGGAACAACGCCTTACTAACACACATTGTGTTGGGTTTTCAACAGCTATCTGTAGTTGCAGGTGCTGGTGTATTGGGGGTCACGAAAAAGGCCATGTCCCTGCAGCACAAGGTGAAATGCCATACTTGTTTTTGGTTCCAAGCCCATCATTTCGCTTTCATGCACACTTAAGATTCCAATCTGTATTCTGCCAGTCGAGTGTCTCCATAAAGTCTGCTTGGCATAATTTCATCCAAAGAACCAAATCAGTCTTTACACCTTAGATACTTCACAACTTTGTCCTTGGTTTTGAGTCTTCACTAACTGAAAGTTCCAGCTATTTGCCTTCCAGCACTGTCCTCAGCAGTGTGAATTTGTGTTTACATGACAGCACAGCTCTTAGCTTTGGTCTGCTGATAGTGTGTTGTTACTACAGTGGGCATGTCTCCTCCACTGTGAGACATCCTCTTGGTGGCTCTGGAGGGCTTCCTCCTCTTCGTGTTCTTGTTGTTCTTGTTGACACAGGCCAACGTGGTCACGTGGAAGATGTCTCTGACGCTGTTCTCAGACTGCAGGGAAGAACACTCCAGGTAGGGGGCGCTCAGCTGCTTGGCTGTGTTGGAGCCCTGTTAAAGGAAACAACAACAGGAATAACAGTATGTCACACTGATACTCTGCATTCCCAGTATGTAGTTAAGTGTTTATACTGATAAACAGAGCTGAAACAATTAGACGATTAATCCAGGGGCGGCATGGTTGCATGTGCCATGGAGAGCCAACAGTCTGCAGGTTTTCATTCCAGCCTAAGTCTCCACCCATTGCTCAGCACTTCAGGTAGAAGGGAGGATCTCATGTGAGGTGATCAGTGGGGAAAAAAACAGTTGGACACCCCTGGATTTGTCCATAGACGCAATTAATCAACAACAATTCTGACAGTCACATTTTTACTCTACACCCCCAAAGACCAAGGCAACATCATGTTCACTCTGATCTGGGCCACGCCCTCCATCCTCAAATTCTTCTAGCACCCTCCCTTCAAATAAATTTAAAAAATGCAACAGAGGAGTGGGAGGGTAAACATCTGTGTGAGGCATGGCCTTGTGGCTATGTACTGTTTGACAACGCGGAGGGTGAGGGGACACGGGGTACAAAGGGGGACACTGTCTGACCATAACCATTGGTGTATGGACATACACCCTGGTTTGAACTCTGTGTCTCTGCTGGAAAGAGAGGGAGTCTGGATCCCTCTCTGTCCAGCATCTCTCTTTGTTTGTTGCCCCACAAGTACATGAGCGTCCAAGTTGTGTGCCTATATCTCTCTCTCTGTCTCTCTCTCTTCCTAGTTTCTCCTCCTTGTCCTCTCTCTTCACTCAGGCTTCTCTGTGCCGGACCATGGGCCGTTCTGGGACCTCTCTCTCTTCCCTAGCTGTCGGTGCCTCATTACAGATGTTTGGATCTAGATTTTCGGCCCCCAGGAGATTCATACTTTCCTCTTGTGTGCATGTTGTCCCTGTCTCTCTTTCCCTGTCTGTTACTTTCTCCTATCTGTGTGAATGATGTGCTTGAGTCTTGCCTCTTGTGTGTTTGTGTAGTCTGTCCTCTTCCAGGTTCCATGGTGGAGAGGAGATCGTGTGGCTCAGGGCTGTCTGGTGACACCTGAAGTTGCTTAATGTCCTCCCGGATCCATTCTTCATCTATGTTAAAATCTATCTAGAATTTTGTCATCCTGATTGTCCATACTGTAATTTTATTATGTTGGTCTATTCTGTACACATGACATCTAATGCATGTCTGTCTGTTTGGGGAGTTTTTCCTTATCCAGGGGACTAAGGATAGAGGGTGTTAAATGCTGTACAGATTGGAGGAGTGCCAGTACATAGTCATAGCCCTGCTGTTATACTATCTATAGGGTAGGCTAGGGTGGTCCCACAGGCTGGGGCAATGTTGGACTAATGCTGTAACACTGAGGAACAGTCAGGAGAAACTGTGAACGTTAAGCCTCATTTGAAGCCAACTGTTGGAGGAAAAGAAATCCATCTTTGGGCCAGATTTCTAAGTCTGGACCTCTTCACCAACACTTAGTCTTCTGCTCAGTTATTCTGTTGTTGAAGTCTCAAACACAGACACAGCAAACTCTAACAAGAGGTTTTTTTCCACCACAACTAAATAACCAAAGTAGTAGGATGGATGCCGGTAACTGTTTTTTGATGTTGCTTTTTGTGGAATTTTTTACTGCATGCTAGCTCAGCTAGCGTTAGCTTTGTTCTTATACGGAAGCCCGTTCTGCTCCTCTCCAGTATGTGTGTGTGTGCTGCTGCTCTATCTAATAGACATGCCCTGAAGGTAACTCTATAACTACATGTGAAAAAGAAATGGTCAAACTGCAGGAATTCATTGGCTTGGCAACGTTGTGAAACTTTGATTAGCAGCACCCAGCAGATAGCTTGCTCAGTGGGAGTCAGAAGCTTGTGCACAATGCATCCTGGTACATGTAGGCACTGCTGACATGGCTCCGCGAGCAGGAGAACTCTGAGAAATGTATTGTTTCAATTGACTACAGTTACCATCAACACTCAGTGGACATCCACATGACAGGCAGTGAAATTTCCCTTTAATGATCTGAATATGACTTGTTTGCCTTTCCCAGTCCCACACAGAGTGAATATGCTAATCTTAAGATAAAGCAAATTAACATATCTCTACTCTTCCACTCTCTCTATGACGTCTGCCCTCAGGCCAGCTCAAATTAGATAAGATCCACCTGACCCTAATCCAATCTGTGAGAAAATCATGAACAACCAAATGACTGTGTAATGTTCTCTTCACTTTACTTGAAGCAAAAAAAAACATTCATAATAACACAAACCATATAAAAATATTAGACCTTCCTTAAACATGTAAGATGATGATCTTGATGTCAAATGACCAAAGGAAACAGACAACAAGAGTATCAGAGGCATTCACCCACCTGATCATATGATACTGGAGTCTGTCTGTTGTGGGACCTGGTGAAGAGGTCTGTTCGGAGGTCTGACTTACACCCCACCAGCAGCATCTTGGTGTTGGGGCAGAACTCCTCAATCTCTCCTGTCCACTGGACAGAGGGGTCAAAGAGCAGCAGACCGTTAACAATGATCTGTGATTTTATGTGTGTTCTCTTTTTATATAACATCATTTGACCAATTATCAGTAGTTATATAATCATACTCTGACCTACAATGTACATACCAAGGGGATGTGTAAACCTGAAACTCAGTGCCTACTCATAATTATAGCAAAGACTGCTGAAAAAATAGAAGCTCTAATTGAAAGTACAGAAAGTTCCATTTAAATGTTAAATGTTATTGTGCCAATGTCTCCTTCCGCGGGGCACATGGAAGATCTTACTGTGGTATGAATAGTCTGCAGACACAATACCAGGTAAAATACTTTGACAGAAGTGCTAAAATGTAAACAGTGTCAGCTAAAATTGTCCAATCTGTGCATGCATACACAATATACTATACTTGCAGAGAATTAAATTGTTGTGTAATAAGAAAGCCCCAATATTCTCCAGTGTGTATGCTTGTCCCCAGACCTCCCTGCCTACTTTTATCATTTAGCAGCCTATGGAGAACATTGGGGAAGCATATAAATGTAGAGTCAAAAGACACCCAGGAGGGGCCCCTGCAGGAGCAGGACACCAGAGGAGGACTCACCTTCTTAAGAACGCTGTCTAATGTCTCTGGTCTGCTGATGTCAAAGCAGATGAGGACTGCGTCAGTGTCAGGGTAGGAGAGAGGCCGCACGTTGTCATAGTAGGGAGAACCTTCAATTAAAAAGCACCTACAGGTCAGTTTTACTTTACACACTGTACAAATGTCAACTTTGGCATATTTGTCAGCAAAAATAACAATTAGAAGTTGTTAGGCCTTAGAAACCTAAATGATCAGCATTTAAAGTGGGGTGATTTTAACATTACCTGTGCTAGTCAATGATTTTTTTAGGTTTTATCCTGGTTTTAGTAATTAGATAGGTTTGTCAGTTTCAAGTTTAAATTGTCTAGTTATCACTTCTAATCACCAGTTCAATCTTGCAACTAAAGAATGAGTTGACAAAATGTCCAATTGATCGTTTACTTAACTCATCATCAACTCATGTTAACAGTGGAGCAAAAGCTGTAATGATTAGAAACCGTTGCCACGAGGAATCAAACTTGAGCCAATAAATGATAAAATGAAAACATTTAATTAAATTGGAAACCAAGCTCATCTATAAACCAACAATTCCAGCATACACATTTGAGTTACTTTAACTTAGAGTAAATTAACAGTAAATTGGTCATTCATAGAAGTTGCTTTAAAGAGACTCTAAAGCAACTACTTTGTGTTTCAGATGTCAATGCTGAGCAGTTGTTGAAAGAATTTTTCCTCATTCATCAGCAGTTCAACAGATCCAAAACAGCTTGGTATTATATGGATCCATTCATTTGATCAATGTGAGAACACACACATCGATCAAATGAGTCAGTCAGTCATGCATAACTAAGTTGGATGTTGTGTCACACTATAACCTCCACTCCTGTGTCCACAAGTGAATTATACAGGGTTTTTCCCCAAGATTACCCCAAGAGTGAAAAGTTTGTTTTGCAGGTATTTGGTCATAAGCCACTCAGCTGCATAAATCAGACTGGTCCTGCCTTGCAGTCCTCCAGGGAAAAACACCTGCTTTGCACCACCTTCTCTGCTCCTTAATGCTGACAACATCTTTGTTATTCAAAAGCACGTCTAGGATTACAGCTGTGTACATTCCACCAGAGAATCCAAAACACTAAATCCTCCTGGGCATTTTTCCAGCAAGAGTTTGTGTAAATTTCATTTGTGATACCATGAGTGAGAACCAAGCAACTTGGTACACAGGCCTATGACCTGAATACTTCCACTAATAGAGTGGCTGATGGATGCCTCAGGTTACTAAAGCTGTTAAGATCTGGGATCTCATTGGATCATGTAACATGACTCATGGGTAAAGAAACTTGTCCTTCACACATGTAAAGACTACTTGATTTCCCAGACTAAAATGGTCTTTGAGTCACAGAGTAAGGTGTGACTGATGTTTTTTTTTTTTAATTTAATTTCATGCCTTCCACCATGGGGTATTTGGGGGGTTTGCTTACAAACTCTTATTAACTAAAGAAAGCAATGTCATAATGCCTTTATTTATAAGATGATATATATCAAAGGTTGGTCTTTACATAAAAACAAAACAGCAAAAATGTGCAAATTAACAGAACACACATCTATGCATACATACACATAAAAACACATATACATACACACATGTACATACACGCAAACATACTGTACAAATATGGTGTGGTCTTTTAAGAAAATGCTCTAGTTAAAAGGAAGGTCTTTAGTTTGGTTTTAAAAGAGCACAGTGTTTGAGCAAGGTGCATAATTACTGAATGCCATACCACTAGATTTTGAAAGTGCTCTAGGCATATGGAGGAGATTTCCACCTTGTGACCAGAGAGATCTGCTGGGGTTATAAACTGAAAGCATGTCTGAGATGTACTGTGGAGCCAGACCAACAAGTGCTTTATAAACCAACAGGAAGATTTTGAATTGTATTCTGAAATTAACAGGTAGCCAATGATGGTTTCGGAGGACTGGAGTTATGTGTTTTGATCTTTTTGTCCTGGTTAATACTCATGCGGCTGAGTTCTGGATAAATTGTAATCTGTGGATTGTTTTGTTTGGAAAAACCATAAACAGAGAATTGCAGTAATCTAGTCTGCTCATAACAAATGCATGCATGAGTTTCTCTGAGTTGCCGAAATGAAATATCATTTGTTCCTGCATGAATGATGAATCGCTTCACAGTGGGATGCCTTTTAAGGATGGATGGCACTTTTTGAGCAATGTCCAGAACTCTGGCACCTGGATAACAGTAGGTTTTAACTGACCTGGAACTGACGTGTCTGACAATGGAGTTGGCTATAACCAGGACTTGTGGAACTACTGTGAATGCTGTCGCGGGGCTTATCCAGCTATTTTGAGGCGGAGAAGAGAGCACATTACCTGGAAGCTGGTCACCAGGGGATATAGAAGGAGCCAACCTGTCTGTGGCAGAACTGCCCCACTGCCCCGCCGAAGTGGAGTGAGAAGAGGAGTCAGCATTAGAACCACCAGAGCCTCAACTGGAGGACCCTCCAGCCCCGCCTGAAGGTGCGCGTTGATGGCCAAGATCCAGAGAGTGGTTAACGTCGCAGGAACAGTGGCAGCAGAGGAGATATGCGGCACAGCTTTGGCTGAGGACCTCACACTACCAAAGATCAGGGGCAGGCACCGCTGGACAGTGAGCAGGATAGGATTGGGAGCCACACCAGTGGGGACACAGTCTGAGTCCGAGCAGGTTTCACCAGAATCACCTGGGTGGTCCAGGGCTTCGCCTGGCAGTGCTGCAAAGGGATTTGTCAAGTGGAGTGGTGGGGGAAAAATGGCCAGTCCCCCCTCCTCCTTCCACCCCTGACGACCACCTCCGACTACCCCAGCTGTCCCGACTGGGAGACTTACTTACTAGATTCTTGTCATCACTTACATGCTGACTAGGTGGAGTTCAAAAAGACAAAAGAGAAAGGACACACTGTCAAACTTCTGTGTGCCTATAAATCATAAACAAACAGGCACTATTTGTATTGAGTATTTGTGTCACTATGTGCCTCACTACTACAATGAACTGCAACACAGCTTCAAGTTAGAGACACTGAGAGACGTTAAGGCTTTACTAGCTTATATTTCTAATAAATAAAGCTTAACTAACTCAACTTTCACTTCAATAACCACATCTCATTGCAGTGATTAACCTGCAACTGACATATCAAGTGCTTTCATCTCCCACCCTTTCAACTCTAACTCTTGTGCAACATCTTAAAACACTTTTAAAACACTTCAACTTGTTTACATTTACAAAGCTCCAAAGACTCAACATGTTCAGATATTTAAACTATTTCAAATATTTCAAACACAATTTCTTTTAGCAGAGAGCATGTCATTTTTACAAAATGTAGCCTTTTGCTTATTCCATTCAGGCTTTACTGCAGGAACACAGTAGCTTATTTCTGGAGAGAGCCTTTCTGTCCAACACAAAAAGTAATGAATAACTACGCTTACTGAATTGCTCCACTGAATTCTATTTCTATTTCTATTCTATTTCATTCTATTTCATGGCATTACTGGAGGTCATAACAATCACTCAGAGCCTGACCCATCAGCTCTCAAAGTGACTTTATAACCTTCAAGCCAAGATGTTTGGATTCACAGATGGAGTCCAGATGATCCACTCTAGACCAGAGACAATGCAAAAGATCCTACTGATCTTTCTATATTATTACCTAATTCACCCAAACACATATGAAAGCCAGTGAGAATCATCATCCAGAGTCAGATCAGTACTCCTGAGGCCCCTTTCACACATGCAGGAGTTCAACATGCTGAAATCTCGCACCCCAACCCACCACATTCTTCCATGAACAGATCCACATGTGTAAGATGTAAACAGCGATGAAATATTTGCACATCTGGCAAGTCAGGTTTCTTATGTTAAACAAACAGAGCGGAGGCCCTTATTTTCATAGCCTTTACCACAGTGCCTTGAGAATGTCTCTGCCATCCTTCAGGAGCTGTGGTAGGAGGGGTTTTCCATGGGAATGATTGTGGCAGAGAGCAGATGAAAATGCAGAATCTTAAAGAAAGAGGAGCAGTGGAACAAAATAGGGACTGAATTTTACACCTTGATACAAGGGCATAATTTCCATTGGGGATGGCACATGCCTCCTTCACTTTTTTTTTTTTTTTTATCAGGATGATTTTCTCTCCTAACGTTGTCCTCTGACTGTTCTACCACAAAAGTCCAGATGAGAGAAGATCTGAGCTGATAGAGAAGTTGATACACTCTTCGGAGTCTCCTTCAGTTACTACAGAGCACTCAAAGCAGAGAGCTTAAAAGCAGCAGCCAGTGGAGCAGAGAGTCTGTTCCCTAAACATAAGCATTTATTTATTTATTCATTTATTTACAGGGGTGAAAAAGGTGACAAAGATGTGAAACCCCTAGGGAAGCCCAGGGGCACGCCCCCTGGGAAGAAATCTTTTAAATATCAGCTTTAAAATGTGGATTTACAGTCGATTTTATCCTGAGGGTATAGGGCAAAACTCACCCTAGAATGAATGTAATCTTACTGCTACAGAAGTAATGTAAGGGGGCATCAGTTTTGGTCAGTTAAAAGACAGGGCTGCAAAAGATCACTACAAACTGTATGCAGTTACAAAGAGTAAAATCTCAAAGTGAGCCAATAATAACATCCTATTTATTTTTACCCAGGAGTAGCCTACATAATATGTAATGAATAACTGTAATGATGCCAAACAATCAAAATGATCAATGAGAGATGCAACAGATTTTAAAGAAGATAAAGTAACTCCAAATCAATTTTACAACAAGAATGTGATCCACAACATTTCTCCCCATCTGCTTCCTAGTGTCAACAAATCATAACATATAATCACACCCTATTTTTACTTAGGTGTACATGAAATTAATATAGCCTATAATAATGCCAAACAATCAAAACATTCAATGAGAAATGCATTTCAGTTTAGCTAAAAGAGAAAGTAATTTCACGTCAATCTTAGAACAAATGTGTGATCCACAACATTTCTCTCCATTTACTTCCTGAGTCAACATTCAGAGTCTGACAGTAAAACAGATCCTTCACTGGATAACACTTGGCTTTCAAAACTTCAACCCACTCAGCAATGTTATAAGAACAAACAACAGTAATGTGGTAGTAGGTAGTGTCTTTGGCAACATATATGAGAAAAAATCGCCAAATGTGTGGAAAAGATCTGATTTCAAAAACTCATTGGATCTATACGAATCACATAAATGACCTATTTTGGATTCAGAACGGCGATTTTCGCCAAAAGGTGACGAGTTTGCACCCCTGTATTTATTCCGTTGTTTTACTTCATTGTGCCCTGCCACTGAAACCAAACCGACACCCTTGCCGTGACAATATCAAATTGGACATGCTCTTTCATGTAGATATCAGACTCAGACTGATGAAACAGTGTTGTTAAGTGACTGAAAATAAGAAGTGGCAGCCATTAAGGTGACTAGATGTAGAAACTCAAACATGCACATTTGAATTATAAATTCCATTTATTCTTTATCAGTATTTTTATCAGTCTGAGGTCAAATCTCCACTGAAACCTTTTTCTTAAGTCTGCACTGTCATATCCTTAATCGTTAACATTTCCCTCACCAGAAAATGACAACAGTGGTTGTTTGTTCAAAAGCTTAAAATTACCTGTGTTAACCTTTTCTTTTCTGTATGTCAACACATCCATCTCAATGACAACTAAACAAACTGTAAAAACACCAACTTGATAAATGTTGAATGAACTGATACTGTATCGTTGGCCCAGCTTTTTAGAGTTGAATTCTTTGAGACAACACTATTGAAATCCCATCATGCACATTCTGGACGAACTAAGAGTGTCAAGTTGAGCCCACAGTTTGCTTACAAAGATAAGTGCCTTGCTTTTATACAGAGACATATAGAGCACAGAAAAGTAGCAATTACAAACATTACAAAAGTGATTTGTAAGTAAGGACATAACATTATTAAGTCGTACCTTTTCAGTAAAGTTCAGTTATTTTCAAAATATAGATGAAGCTATTTTCATGCTAGCTAGTTAGCTAGCTCTGAACACTAAGGGTACAGTGTCATGTCTTGTATCAAGTTGAATCCAGACATGCGGTGCACTAACACTAACAGACAGAGCCAGGAGATGAATGATCATAAATAGGGCTCCTGTAGTTTTTAGTACATGGATGTACACTTTTTCTTATTTTGGATATGAATTGAATGTATTTACAGGTATTTCTCCTGCATGTACACACTCTCTGACCCATGTTTTTTTTTTTGGAGTAAGGTTACTCTTCTGTATATATTTAAATTCACTGAGCTTTGATCCAATCTTTTGTTTCTTGTTTTCATAAGGTCTGAGTTCTGTGTATTAATTTGATTAAAGAAGGTAGTGAAGTCTTGCACATTGTCAGTACTAAGTTTATTAAGAAAGTGTAGGCCTTTGTCAGACAAATTTGTCCCCCAAAAACTTGGCAAGAAACAGCCTTACACGAACAATTTGTCTTGATGCATTTTTAAACCCAAAAACTAATTAGTAAACTTTTTGAAGTTGGGCCACCTTATACATGTTTACAGTGTGAATGGTTGACAGCTCCATCGAGTTTCATTAAATGCTTCTGTGTGAGACATCCAGGTCTCCTGAAACTTCTTCACTCACATGTTAACCAGCTCCCAGATTTCCATTACACCCTTGAGTTTGGATTGTTTACTACTATTTCCATACTCAGGCGCATGTATGGGCACTATAGGCATGCTGAGATTTTAAAGGGGAACGCTTCTAATTTTACACATCAAAGTCTATTTACAGGTCTCAGGGAGTGTGAAAACAAGTTGTGCGGCAGATCCTAAATAGGGTTGAGTGTTGTTTAAAAAATGTCCAATATTGGTGCAAATACAACACCTGAGTTTCAGTACCAATTCTAAAACTATATTTTATTCAACACCTAAATATAAAAACATCTGAACACTTTTTTTTCATTAAACAAAATATGCCAAACTGCTCAGTGCATCAGTGTTGAATAAAAATATAGCCCAAGTTAGAAAAGCCCAAGCTAGTGGCAAGTCTACAGGAGGTAAAAACTCCCGGCTAAAGATTCACATATTTCATTGTTCAGACATATTTTCGTACTCTTCATTTTAAAGGCAGCGATGATTCCCTGCCATTGGATAGGTGTGAGTGTGTATATTGGGGGAGTGGGCTGATGCTGGCTCCAGTGAAATCTGACTCTTGGTTTATATCCACAGCTCCAGAGCCAGGGCTTCGCCTACATTCCAGACACACAGCGTCACAGTCTTTCTGTGGAACTCACAGAAAGACTGTGACTTGGATAAATTACAGCTTACACCCCTGCTTCACAACAGGCAGCCCACCCACCCGTGAGTCAGGGAGTTCAGCTGAGATGCTCCCATACTTTGTGCTCCCCCGTCCCCTTTTTTGAAGGCTGGGGGTAGACTGAATTATGACCATCCTTCCTCAGAATCTGACTGAGATACTGCTCCGAGTTGATAGAAATCTAGATAAACGCAGCTGAGACTCATCCATTACCACTGTTATCATGCATTTTATTTACCAAAAGCTTCAGGAGCAATGCCCCGAGTCCCACTGACAGCCCTGCGGCTTTATTCATTCTCAGTCAGAGCACTGCATTGGGGCAGCAGGGGGCCTCACCACGGAGGGCTTCAGCCAGAGAATGCAGGGTGGTGTTGCAAAAAGTTTAGCTCTGGCTCTATTTTTCCTGCTTTAATGCTTAGTAATCAAAGTAACCACATCAGTGTGCATATCAGCAGCAATCACATCTCCCCCCAACACAATGGAAATAACTACCGCTGTGATTACAGTGTGTATGTAATGTGTACTATCCAGCCTCAAAGGAAACCTCTCTGTGATGTCCTGATGTTGCCATCAACCTGAACCTGTTGCTTTGTGTTTCATCTTTACCTGTACCCTGTAGTAACACAGTGTGTGTTGCTGTAAGCGCTTATTCTACCATAATGCTATTGTTGATGTGTGAGCCTTCTTAAAAGCTAATGATGGACAGTTTAAAAACAAAAAGGATCAAACTGGATGCAGCAGAACCAGAGATATCGTCTTTTTTATTCCACACATTCTTCTTCTAGTCAAAACCTGGCGCATTCATTACCAACAATACAACTCGACCGCTGACAGTTGGGTGGGAGATTCAGTGTGTTATGCTAGCAGCAGCTAATGTAGCCTGGAGCATCTAGCCTGCAGCAGAGATGAGCAGTGGGCTACAGAGGTTTGGTAAGCTCACTTCTTTGTAACTCCACACCAACAGATTGTTTTCAGTTTCAAACTCGTAGTCTTCAGCCCCAAACGCTCTTCACATCAATCCAATAAAGACACAGACACTAAGGTTGACAAAATATACAGATTCACTAAAGACTGACACTAAATCCGTTATCACTCCTCTCCCTTTCTCATTTGCAAAGCTCAGTGTACAAAACATCCCGGTAATGTTAGCAGCTTCTCATGTTTAGGTGGCATTGGCCTTCGCTTTCACCAGCTAAAATGACAAATGGCATACCAGCTGTCGCGAATTAACGTTAATTGATCATCAATAAAGTAAATAAATTTAAAAAAGTAAATAAGGATTATCTTATCTTAGCTTAATTCTGAGAGTAACTTGATGGCACACCAAAATCAAACTTGTCTGTGCTCTGGTTAAAGTGCTCTCTGCAGCCGGTGTCTGTACTCAGCCAAAGATCATTTGTGAGGGAAAAACCTCCACTCTGTAATAGTGATGTTACGTTGGCGAACGAGCCGATTCTTTTCAACGGCTTTGCTACGAACGAAGGGAACCGAGTCGTACTTGGTGAGAGCCGTTCTTTTTATCTTTGTGCCCAAATTTCACTGCCTGCCCTAAATCCACTCTCCTTTATGTGAAGCAGCCAGTCACAGTGTTGCATGAATTGCATTCAAGGCAAAGCTACTTCATTTACATAATACATTTCATACAGAGGGTCAATTCAAAGTAGTAAATTCACTGACAAAGCAGAGGGATATGGCCTCACATTGTGTTATGTTTACAATGCAGATCCTTAACATTAGGTCTGGCAATACAAGTAATTTAGTGCTGTTTAACCTAGTCCACACATGCGAAATGAAATTATATTGGTGGGATGTCTAAGTTTGAATCTGGTTTTGCAGATAAACCTAATAACCTCCGTTAGAAAAAAGAAAAAAGAACAATGAGCGGCTCTTAGAAAGGAACGGAGCCATAAGATCCAGCTCCCTACAAAGAGCCGTAACTCCCAACAAATCCAACAGAGTGATACGTTTTCTCTCTAGCCAATTGCATCACGTCATGTCAGTTTAAGGAGTCGCATTCTCTAAGTTAAACTTCTATTCATACTTTTATTCATATATATAAATGTTATAGCTTTGAATCAGGACCTTCAGTATTTGAATCAAGAAGCTCATGAAAAATATAGTGTGTCAGATTTAGTAGTTACCTGTCAGATACATATTTAATCAACATTTAGGTAAATATCAGACCGGACTCGGTATCAGCAGATACCAAATATTAAAGGACTCAGATTGGGATTGGTGCCAAAACAACTTGATCGGGACATCCCTACTTGCTACTTTGTGTAGCTCTCCCGAGTCACAAAAGGCTTTGTACAACTTTTTTCACATATGCAGCAGTACTCTCCAACACCTGGAAACAGGCTGTGATGGATAAAATCGGTGCTCTTCCCCTTTAAAGTCTCAGCATGGCTATACACCCAGACTGCTACAAATCCCACCTCCACTGGGATCAGCAGACCCTGATGGCCTTGACCCTAATGTTGACCAAGCCCCCAGGTTCAGCACTAGTGGCCACTCTAAGAACTGCAGGCCATTTGACACCCTGGCACCCACAACAGAAATGGCTGTAAAACTAAGAGGAAATACCCAGACCATCACACATATTCAAAATGACTCTCTGAATGATCACAATTTGAATCATTAGGTACCATTATAAGGTATCATCCTTTTTCTGTATCAAAAATCGAATTAGAGTTGTTTTCAAATGTGTTGTTAACATCTTTTATTACTGAAAAGAAGAAATAATGTCTTGGAGGTTAATCAGAAATACTCCTCCGCCTCATAGACCGTATATAAAGATGGACGACGCATCTCCACTTCCTCCCATTATAAAAAATGAAGTCAAAATACCCCGGATACGGGAGCTGCCATCTTGCGCTGGTGACGTAATTTGGAGCCAGAGTCTGCGCAGTAGTGATCCGCGGTATCAAGTTCCCGCCTATACACCTGCCTGAACCAATCACAAGCACACTCACAGTTGTCAATCATGACGTGACACCCCATTTTTATAACATCAAATAACTTATGACTTATGACTTATGCTGCAGCCAGCCACCAGATGGTTTGGCTTCATTTTTGGGGAGCTGTCACGTCGACCATCTTTACAGTCTATGCTCCGCCTCTAAGCCTTTGAGTGGGCGGGCCCATGTATGTGTTTGATTGACAACTGAGCGGAGAGGGGCACAGAGACAATATTAAAGAATAAGGACCACACCATTCAGCTTCTCTACGTCGGTGACCTACACAAGGTTCCCACTCTTCAATAAAAAGATTTATTCCAGAACATTTACAACAACCTAAAGAAATGGGGCATTGCTACCTTCCAGTGCACTGGAATTATGCTGGAACTGATTCCCACTTTTTGAGATTATATCACATCTCAAGGTAACATCACTGCATTATAAAATTCTCACATTGGCAAATCCTTTGTTGTAAAATACTGCTGCAAGCAACCGTTATAATTCCCACATGCCCTGATCCCTGAACGCAGCACTGTAGTGTCAACTATCAGCTGCAGTGGGGACGTCACTGGCAGTTCATGTTACAACCTGACAGCACAGTGGAACATTAGACACCATTCCAAGGCAAGTCATTGTAATCCAAGAATTTTTTATCTGTTTGTCCAAGACTTTTCCATGACTGGAACTTTTCCATCACTGCATTAAATAAACCAATGTTTACCTAACCTAAACCTCGACAGAAGCATTACGTTGCTGTGTGTTTGGGGGAAATGCATATTGTTTGTATGTCTTTGAGATAGAAAATGAGAAGTCATTACATAATTACCCATTGTGATATATGTACAGCTAACAACTCTGGAATCTAACATAAATGAAATATATAAGTGGTGACTGCTAAAATCCAAGTTCCTAAACTAATATTTTATTAGTAATTACAACATGATGTCTATCTAAGGTCTGGAGTCATGACACTAAATATGAGCATTTCTGATTGATAGGCTACCACTGTTGGAGACAACTCATGCTGACCGATATGATCATAACATGTTAGTCATTCTAACAGTATGAAGAAATGCAAAAGACATGGAGTTGTTTGGTTTTCTTGGTCTGCTAAAGGATCTTGCGCTCCTCCTCCTCTCCACCCTGTTCATTAGGATGCACATCAGAGCCTTTTCAAGATGTGTTATTAGTGAGTCTTTTCTAACACTATATACCTCAACTGCAATTGCATATTGGAATCACATATGCAATTATACAATAGCTAATTTCCTTAACTTTTACTGAAGTCAGCATGCTATATGAAGGAAAACTATAATTCTTTTGTTAAACATCCTTAATGTTTGTAATGAATAGAGTTGAACTACTGATTTTAAACACCAAAATCTTATAAAAAGTGCAGTATAATGTGTTCTCAAGGATTTGATTCATGGCTTGATTCATGATGGCTGGTGATCAAAGGATTTTTGCCTTATTTACGCAGTTATTATTTATTATTTATTTGAGATAAAGGTAGTTTCAATTGCAGGTTCATTATATTAGAAAGCAACCATTCAAACATAAAGTGGTCGTTTAAGGTGTTTCCAATAAATAATTCCAAATGAATCTACTCTCCTCCTTCACTAGTAACTTCCTAAAGTCACTGGTTTGTATGTAAGACCATTCCCACAAAAGAAAAAAAGAAAAAGAAAACAAACATCAACATAAAGGAAGTTAGAAATGATTCTTATTTACTTATAAATGATACTTATTCAAAAAGTTGACTTTTTGGGCCAAAATGATGAGAGTTGTGTAAATAAGTAAGTCAGCTTTTGATTGACTAAATTATGATGGGCAAAGTCATAAAGATAAATCAGAATTTCGATTTAAGTCTCAATTATAAGATGCTAAATCCAAATTTTGTCTTACTGTCTAATAATTTGGTTTTAGTAAATGTCATATTTTTATGTCACAATTAAGACATGGTCATTGTCGTCTTTTCTCCTGGCGGAAATGGGCTTCCACAGAATTGGCACGCTCGATTAGGGCTGAAAGCGTCGGGTTATTTTGGGGGAAGGCCTCCCTCGCTCGCTTCGGGGCCCCGGGGAATCTCCTCACCTGAAGTGTCCCACAGCCGGAGCTCCACTCTCTGCATGTCCAGGTCGAAGCTGGCCGTGTAGTTTTCAAACACTGTGGGCACGTAGCACTGCGGAGGAGGACACAGTAACGTTACTGTCAGTGTGTGATCATGTCACTAACATGTCCCATCATGACTTTAATATTCTTACCTCAGGGAAGCAGTCTTTGGCGAATACGTTCAACAGAGCGGTTTTCCCGCACTGACTGTCTCCTACCACCACGATTTTGCATTTGACGCTCGGATCGGAATCCATCCTGCCTGCTGTAAAGTCTCCACTAGTCCCAAGGAAAGAGTCCAGTCCCGAGTGACTGAAACAGACCCAGTCCAGCGCAGCCCAGCCCACCGTGTAGTAACGTTACAGAGGACTCCCGTAAACTCCAGCTTCAGGGAAAGTAGTCTGAAACAGTCCCCTGTCTGTTTACTGGCTCTCCTTCATTCCTGACATGTCCACTGTGCACGCCTGGTCCGGGACGTTCACGGTCTTCAGCATGGACTCATATCCCCAACAGAGGAGGGCGGAGCTCCACCGTGGGAATCCCGTCAGGAATTAGCCTATGACGTGAATTCTCAGACTTGGCAGGGAAGGGCCTTTTTCGGGCCCCAGCCCCATAAAAAGGAAATGGATCAATGAGCGAAGGAATAAATAGGAGTTATTAGTTACCTAATAACACATTAGCTAGGATGCACTTGTGTCTTAATGTGAATTACAGGCATTAGGCTATTAAACTTGTATGAATTGACACGTTTGACATAACTAGGAAAAATTCTACAAAAGCAGTTTGTGTGTTTCTCAGATGTCCATCATTTCAAAAGAACAGGGATCTGTGTGGATGTTGCCTGTGTGGGGATAGCCCACCTCATGCTTCAGCAACCCACAACCCTGCACAGATACAGTAGCACCTAGTGCTTTCAGGTTCTTCACATTAACAGCTGCAGAAGAGCTTCAGAGCTTCAGCCCTAGTCTGTCCACGCATGTGGAGTTCTACTGGAGGGATGAACAACAGGCTTCCAAAACCTATTCTCTCGTTTGGTGTTAGTGTAGTCAAGAATGATTTCTGAATTCACTCTTCTTACTGTTGACATGTTTCCTTTCATTTGTCACCCCCCTTCAGCACATCTTCCTGACATTAGTCCCCACACTCCAGCTCCCTATACACTCTTTCAGCCATGGGTTTCCCTCTTCGTTCTCAGGTTTGGGTCTCTCAAGCTGGCCCTAGTCAGGGGGACCTTTTCCCTTTTGCCAGGATGGATAGCCCTGCTGCTACTATGTGCGTTGGTACAACATTTCCTGGGTCTGAGGTGTCCTGGACTGCCCTCTGATCTCTCTTTCCTCTCCACCTTTGCTCTTTTATAGTTTCTGGACTTAATCAGCTCAGGTTTTCCTTCATAAGCACTGGGTGAAAAAAAGACAAGAAGACATTAAAACAAAGAAAAAAGGGCAAAGGAACTCCATCAGAGGGCCCACAATACAATGATTTTCTTATTTCTTATATGTTTCACACTACACCAGTGTCACTCCTCCACTATAGCATGCAACACAGCCCACCAGCTGAACAACTTGGATGGGAGAGAGGATGGAAAAGAGGAAAACTGATGAAAAATGACATTTGTGAGGACACCATGCCTTTGATTCCCTCCATGTTGTCACAGCACATCTTCATCACTCCTCATCCACAGAGGTCATATTACTGAGGCTCCAGTACAGAAGGATCCTCCAATCAACTGTGGAAATTCTTTTTGGCAAACAATGGCATTAACAACAGTACAGGACAACTGATAATACAGGACAAAGATGGGATCAACAAACAACATGATTGAAAATACATAAATATAATCAAAATAGAAATAAAGTAAAATAAAATGGGAGAAGGGCTAGATTAAAGATTAAATTAAATTAGAAAAAGATTAAATTCATGACTCTTGGAACCTTGGTGCTATCTAACGAACCAGCCCGCGTTTCCACCAGTTTTGAGTGGAACCATTGTAATCAAGGATGTGTCATCAACAGAGGGCGTTGCAAAATGCACAACGGAAGTAAACAGTAGGAGCAAGATGGCGGATTGCATTGATTACATGCAAGCTTTTGTTCTGTTATTAAAGATATTTGTTTTTGGACCAACTATTAATGATAAGAAGACGTAGAAGACTATTATCACCACAGCTTTTTCGGACTCTCTTTGTGGTCTATTGGACAGAAAACACAAAATAAGATCACCATTTACACTTTAATCCAAACATCCTTTTCAAAAGAATATGTATTTTCATAGAATTCAAAGTCAAAATGAAGTCAATAAATACAATTCTAGCATACTGCTATACTACGTGTAGACTGTTGAACATGTCTAGCTATAGTGTTAACTGAGGTTAAAGTTGCATCATCAGGACCTCTAGATTTTTTATATGCAAATGTTAAATGATTACTTAAAACTCTTTTCACACATTCAACAGAGGGAAGTTCTATTGGCCTGAAATCGTTCAACTCTGGATTTTGTTTTTAGTTCCATGAACAAGGCATGTTTCAAATCAGCCCTGAACCTACGAGGCCAATGCTGACATAGAGTCAACCAGTTGGGGCCTATCTACATCATGAAAGTTATATAAAAAAGACTCTAATCAGTGTGAGTCGGTCTCCTCCATGTCCCCTGACTCACACACTATGTAGCCAAGAGGCCATGCCTCCTACAGGTGTTGTTCCCTCACTCATTGCTGTTTTTAAATTTGCTGGGAGAGGGTTCTAGCTGACCTTCCCATGGTTCTTTGGCATCACCCTTCAAAAGCTGCTTTTCGACCTTCTTTTTATAATCTTTCTATTTGGCCTCTAAGTTGAAAAAATATTAACTTCAATTTTTAAAGTGTGAGTTGCAGCAGAAGTAGCTGATAATGAAGATATATTGTGTGTACACAGTGTCTGGATTGTTTTAAAAGAAAAATTCAGCCTTCCGTTTCAGTTGGCCATGAGTGTCTGACAGTGTACTCCCAATCAAAGAGCAGAGTGAGTGTGTGTGTTACAGGGGAAACACAGCAGCTCAGTAGTGTAGTGGTAAAGCTCCTGGCTTGGGGACTGGGTTACGAGGGACAGATTCCTGGGTGGAGCACCTCTTCATCACACAGCGGTGGCCCACCCCCCAAAAGAAGAGGTTTTCCTGAAGCTCAGGTCTTCTCCTTGTTTTTCATGAGCTCATTGCAACAAAAGAATACTAAATAATTCAGGCATCCTCATTCAGGATGGACCTTTAATGTAAAGGGACTTATTATTTGTGCCACCAGTGGGGCTGTTCACTGCTAAAGTGCCCATGTGATTTAATGTATGTGGTGAAGACAAAGTGACAATTGAAATTGAAAATTTGGATATCAGAACACAAAAGCGCTTTTAGGAGACATGATCTAACTTCCTCTATAGCAAAACATTTTCTGGAACACAGCCACACCATGTCTAGTCTACACTGTCGCTGAGGAAGTCAACTGCCATACAATTCTGGATCTATTACCTGTGAAATGGGAAGCAAACACACTATATCCACATGGACTGAATGAAGAGCTGGGCTTGAGGTGTTTTCTTACAAGTTTAACTTTGATCATTTTGATTTGATACAATATATTGGAAGTTATCCTAGAATTACTTTTAGTGTTTGTCTGGTTTGATTTGTTCTGATTGTTTGTAAAGAAGGCTAACAATACAGGTGACACAAATGATGGCCTGATTACTGAAGGATGCCATTATTTTATAGGATGCATTGTATGATGTTTGAAAATGTTTATAAAGTTATTCCTGTTTGGCCCCTGATGAAGGTGTTGGGCTTTGATTCTGCGAAATGCCACGTGAATAAAAATGAAGCGTGTGTGTGGTCCTCCTCCTTCACACTGTTTACAGTGGTAAAAAATACTTCATCATAAACTGTGATTTCTCCTGCTTCGCTTCACACTTTGACTTATGACTGCTGTTATAAGTCATCATTATGTATTACAACAAGCCTTAAAATGTATTATGCATGCATTATACTTTGGAAATATGGGTAGCCCTGTTTGGTTTGATAAAACTATACATTTTTGACATTGTCTGTATACTGAACAAGCTCAGAGGACACTTAGCAATTGGTGGGCCACTCAGTTGGTCAGTCAGTTCATCCATTCAACACTTTGGTCCAATGATGTATCAACAGTTACTGCCTATATAGTCAGACCATTTATTGTGTATATTCACTGCTAGTGATTTTGGTCACTAGCACCACTGTCAGGTCAGTATTTTCACCAACAATTTGGTCTATGACAAGGTATTTAAAGATTAATGATCAGATTCCATGAAGATTTGAGGGCCCCAAATGATGAATGCAGTCATTTCTGGTGACAATGACATTTCCTGAAAGAAGAACAAATGAGTTTGTTCCATAATTTCATAATTTTTCAGTTTTCAGTCAGTTAGGGTGGAAAAGCCACTGCTGACTGGTTGGGCATAACTGAAAGTGACAGTCTCTCCCTCAAGTGTACCTGATAGCTTTGGAGAGGGAGAGCACTCACTGGACAAGTAGCCTGACTTCTTGCCAGCAGCTCTGAGAGCCATTGACAAGGAAGGCCATGTTAGAGTGCTGAGAAATGAGCAGTGAGAGCTGCCCTGAGGGGACAACCACCCCCACTGCCCTTTCAGAGTCCACTGCTCTGTGTTGTGGTACTTGTCGCTGAGACCCCCCTAGGGTTATATTACCATCATGTGCCATTTAGCAGTTTGTATCGAGTTAAACAACATCGTCCTAATGGAATTCAGAGCCACTAGAGACTAATAAACAAATAGAACAGGACATCTGGGTCAACCAACAATATATATCTCACACTGAGCCACATAACATAGCCACAACACATGCCAATTTCCCATAATGCATTACTTTCCCCACCTTTTGATGAATCTCCCACAGTATGTTGCCACAGGAGCACTACATTGACAGTGTCTGTAAATGAATGTATGCTATGTGGCACGTTATTTTCACCAGACAGTAAGTGTAAGTCGTTTCTTACTGGGTGTGGTGGGCTGTCAAACTAGCTAGTTGGTACAAGAGAATTCTATGGTTTTCCCTGTTGCTGTGGGAAGAGAGCATGGCCAAACATGTCTGTCTCTCTCAGAGTCTTTACCAAGGTCCTCTGTATTGTGATGAAACTGGGGGAGGGTCTGTGGCCTGTGTCTAAAGACATTTGACTGGCTTCATGTTCCTTTAGTTTCAGAGACATATTAGAAGCTTATTTATACGTAGACATAGCTCATTATAAAATACCTATGGCCATGACTATTATATTATATAAGTTGATCTGGGGCAGAGAAAATGTTGCAGTGTAGAGACAACAATATATTTATTTTATTTATTCTATTCTGCCCAGAGGCAGCAGTACACAGTAAAAGGCAGAGGTTGATACACTAACTTACATTTAGATTCAAAACGAACTCATGATGCTGGTGGTCTAAAGTCTAGTGAGAGTGGGATTTCAATATAAATGCATATATGTGCTCAGCCAATCAGGGTGAGCCTATTCATTTCTAAGTGGGCTGGACCAGTATATAACCAATTGTCCTCAGCAACCTAAAATATGACACGAACTCTGGAGTTCAGACTAACAGTGTGTGTCTGGATGATGCTTTAGCGGCTCAGTGTGTCCCTGCTTGTGCTAACTGGAGCAGAAAGCTTGCAGTTCCACAGCAGAGGTACATGAAGATGGCTGAATATTTGAACAAAAAAATCCTGCTGGAAGCTCATCCTGTAACAGCAGGTCACATGTCCTTATTCACTGTGTCCCTGTAACGCTTTAAATTCCTTTATTTTTCATGTCATGCTGCTCGTGTGATTTATTAACCCTCCTGTTATCTTCAAATTTACAAACATCTTTTATCCTTGGGGTCATTTTGAACCCAGTAATTTTAACCTCCAGAACATTATTGTAATTAGGGCCGGAAGCACCGAGAATCGGTGCAAGGACCTATTGAAATTGTAAGAATTATTATTATTTTTCTTTTCCGTCTTTGACTGCAACAATGGGGCACTAAACGTGCATGACAATTTTTCTAGATTTGCACGCACGTCCGGCAAAAATAGAGGTCTGACATGGGTTCGGAGCATGGGCGGGGGGGAGAAAAAAAAACAGCGCCATCTGCAGTTTTCAAAGTGAATGCCCCCCCCTTTCACTTTGAGCTAGATGCACCAAACTTGGTATGCTTATGTATCATGCCCAGACTTAGAAAAAAGCCTCTTGGAGCCCAACTCTAAACCCAACAGGAAGTCAGCTATGTTTAATAAACTGTTCATTTTTTGGCCTATTTTGGCCATTTCCAGGGCTCGTACTTCTGCGAACTGGTCCTACACATTTTATCAGATTCACTTCAAACTTGGCAACTAAAGCCTTCAGACCTTGATGATGCTACACAGTGAAACTTGTGAGGTTTTTGCAAAGGGCGTGGTCATGGCGGTCTGACGACAGGAAGTCACACGCCTTATATTCTGACATGCACCTCTGAGTGGGTTGAGCAGAACAACCTCAAAATTGGCCACTAAAGCCTAAACACGTTCATGATGCTTCACAGTGAAACTTGTGAGGTTTTTGCAAAGGGCGTGGTCATGGCGGTGCGGCGAATGTCGATGGTCCATCATGAACATTCAAACTGTTGTAAACTTGGCTAAAAATGATCAGATCTTTTCCATGTTCCTCACGTTTCATGAGATTCCCGGCCTGTACACATGTAGGGGGTCAAAACTGAATCAAAGTTATAGCACCACCTATGTACAAAAAATGTGCAATGTAAAAATCAAAGCCCCCTCCTTAAAATTTGACGGAAATGAAATTCAAGTGGCATATGCATCATGCCCAGACCTAAAAAAAAGCCTCTTGTAGCCCTGCTCTAAACCCAACAGGAAGTCAGTTATTTTTAATAAACTGTTCATTTTTAGGCCTATTTTGGTCATTTCCAGGGCTACTACTTTTGCGAACTTCGTCCAGAGATTTTATCAGATTCACTTCAAACTTGGCCTATGCCCTCTAGACAAGTTGGGCATTAAAAAATGCATAAAGCTTGACATTTCGTTGAACGGCGTGCCCATGACGCGGCGTGGAAGTTAGGTGTTTCGCCGCCAAACAGGAAGTGGTCTATAACTGGACTGTACATTGTCCTAGAGGCCCCAAACTTACCATGTGTCATGACCCCCCCGCCCTGAAGGCATCCATATGCAAATTTGCAGCCACAGTCATAGCGCCACCTACTGACGGCAGGAAATGTCACGTTTTACAGTCTGACATGCACCTCTGAGTGGGTTGAGCAGAACAACCTCAAAATTGGCCACTAAAGCCTAAACACGCTCATGATGCTTCACAGTGAAACTTGTGAGGTTTTTGCAAAGGGCGTGGTCATGGCGGCACGGCGAATGTCGATGGTCCATCATGAAAATTCAAACTGTTGTAACTTGGCTGAAAATGATCAGATCTTTTCCATATTCCTCACGTTTATTGACATTCCAGTCCTGAACACATGGGGGGGTCAATATTGAATCAAAGTTATAGCGCCACCTAGTGAGAACAGGAAGTTACAGGCCCCATACTTTTAATCAGTACTCCTAGCAGGTTAACCAGATCCACCTCAAATCTGGTGAGCATAGACCTAAGAAGTGGATGATGCTTCGTTGTGAAAATTGTGAGTTATCATCAAACGGCGTTGCCGTGACAACGCATTCTTCGCCATAAACAGGAAGCAGTTTTTTGAGGGGCTAAAAATGCTTGAAATGTCATGAAACTTGCCACACACGTCGGGAGGGATGTATTGTCTTGTATGATATAGGTCTTGGACATGGGCGTGGCCAAATCGGCTCAGTAGCGCCCCCTTTAAAATTTCAAAATCAAAAAACCACCCTTAAAATTTGACGGAAATTTATGAAATTCAAGTGGCACATGCGTCATGCCCACACCTAAAAAAAAGCCTCTTGGAGCCCTGCTCTAAACCCAACAGGAAGTCAGTTATCTTTAATAAACTGTTCATTTTTAAGGATATTTTGGCCATTTCCAGGGCTTGTTCCTCTGCAATCTGGTCCTACAGATTTTATCAGATTCACTTCAAACTTGGCCTATGCCCTCTCTACACACCTTGGCCATGAAAACCTGCCTCAAGCTTTCCATTAAGTTGAACGGCGTGCCTGTGACGTGCCTTTGAACTGTCATGTCTGTCATTAATGTTCCTGCAATTAATTGATTCTTCCAACAGATGGCAGTGTTGGTTTACTAATGGATAGACCTGCATGAAAGCACAGGGAGGAGGACAGGAGAAAGGACTGACTGTGACTGATGTTTGTCTTTGTCATTCTTTATAAACTTCACTCAGGAAGAATTATCATGCAGATACATTTCATTTTTTGTGCATTGTCCAAAACATATGAAAATTTAGAGCTGTGTCATCCGGTTGGTATCCATCAGGGCCTGGAATGGTATTAATTTTCAGCCCAGGTGATTCACGCTTCAGACCAGCTCAGTTTAGTTCACAACCCATTATGCTGGAGATATATAGGTTGACTATGCAATGTAAATTCACTGTCTTCTCTGCAGCCTCTCTGACCTGCTGTGTGTGCGTGTGTGTGTGCGTGCGTGTGTGCGCGCGCGTGTGTGTGGGGGGGTGAGCCCTGCACTCCCCGACGTGCGCACGTGTGCTTCGGGCCCTTCAATGCTGCTTGCAGCTTTAATTCAAATTGTTATCCAAATGTATGTGTCAGGTAGTTTAGGTAATCACTTCGTTGACTACCTAAATACCCCTTTGATTAAAACACATTCACCTTTTGACTTGTACACTCCAAAATGAACAACCCCATGTACAACTGGGTCACATCCAAGTCTTTTCAACTGTCCCCATACACGCACCTCCCTTCTAAGTCTGTTATCTGAAGTATATCCTTTTAGGTTGATGGTGTTATCTATCTATCTAATTTATCTATCTATCTATTTGTCCATCACAAATTCACATCTCTGCTGGTATGAATAGTTTTGATGTGAAATATTGGCAGGCAAGTATATTTGCATTTTCGTGTCATTTATTCGTCACGTCCCCCGCTGTGTAAAGGCCTTTACACGTTATGTTCTGTATTGATTTTAAAATCCTACTGATCACTTTTAAAGCATTAAAGGTTGGGTAGGCAGTTTTCTTTTGGCGTCATTGGGCAAAAATGTCATATTAACTGTGTAGCATATTGTAATTCAAGTGGTCTGAGAGCAAACCTCTACTTCAGCCCTGCAGCACCCCCACCGCCCTGCTGGCACCAGCATCAGTGGTACAAGTGCCCCCAAGAGCCTTTCTGGTGGGCCCACATTCCCCTATTGTGACCACAAATGTCAGGATTCTGGTGTCTGATCTGTAGGCAGGAGTGCCATCTCAAATCCAGACTGGGAAGCCCCGGGGAATGAAGCTGACACCCACATATCATTAGAACAAGTATAATGACATCACAGCTCACTGCAAATAGGAGACAGCTTTGGATCTCAAAGAGGCTAACAAATGATTTAAGCCTGGATGTTTGTGTTAACTTTTGATATTATTTCTCTGTTTTGCAGTTGGATCTCAATTTCTCAGCAGCATGTGTACATTCTCACATCATACTTTATTTTTATATGTTTGTATTGAAAGAGGTGTAATCTTGTATCTGATTTGTACATAGACAACATTTATCTTTCCTCTCACCCACAGAAAAATTATCCCCACCACCTACAGCTGTACATGTGCATTTCAAAGCCTCAGCATGTATACAGTTTTGTTTCTAGCCATCTTGCCATCTAGTGGGCACATAGAGGTTGCAGAAAAGGAAAGGGATGTACATGTTCTTTAGAGCCATTTTCCTGGAATGGTGGGTGACTAGGTAGCAGAGCAGTGAGGCTGTGTACATTTCAATTTAAGATCTTTGAAGCCTCTCAAATGGAACTGCCTTAACATATACCCCC
>VMKM01003677.1:0-31398 GCA_008360985.2 Macquaria ambigua | reverse complement strand
TAATACTTTAATGGTCCTAAATCACAATTGTCACCATACACGTGACAGCCGCTAATAGTGACTTAACTTCGCAGACATTTAAACATTTCAAAAGCCACTTTGACCTGTTTTTAAAGTTTAAATGTCCTCTCCATTAAAACAACACACACACACACACACACACACACACACACACACACACACACACACACACACACACACACACACGTAGAACAACTTATTCTAATTAACACAGTAGTGGTTGACATATGCCATTTAAATCAACGCCCCAAATAAATAGTGTGTAAGAGTGTAATATAGAAAAAGAAATTTGAGGGTTCAAAGTTTATTTAAGACCTTGGAAACTGCAGCTGGCAAATCAAACTCACCCCAAGGTCCCTTTAGAAGCCGTTCTGGAGCTTTTGATCATATGACATGATCTTCTTCTTCACAGATGAGAGTGCTCTGTTGTCGTACTGTAGAATTGCAGATGTTGGTTGATTTTCAAATGTGTGTCTTTAGCAGGGACAGTCTAAGGGGCGCCGTTTCATTATTATTCTTTAAAGCCACAACCTCTCCATCATCCAACCTGCCTCTCTACCAGCTGAGATATCTGGAGCTTGAGCTGCATCAGCTCTCGCACACAATTAGTGCACGACCCCAGCATCCACCTGCAGGCTCCGTCCGGGGGAGTTTAGGATATTTGCACATCACTCCCCAATCTGCCCCAACTAATTATGATCTGCTGCTGTAATAAAGTGAGTTGTCTGACTGATTATTATTTATGTGACATTACTGGGGCTGATGTGTCTGCCAATAAAATGACATCTATGTGTTGAAAAGCAGAATGTACAAAAGCAAATTGGTGGAGGGAGAACGACTGGAGAAGTGTGTTATATACTGTGACAGTAGGGCTGATTGTCTTCATCATTCCTGCTGTGTTGCTTCATTTTGATTTGGCAGAAAAAAAAACTAATTCAGTCCAATAAACAATAAAAGCTGAATTTCATCCCCCAGTGAGAGACCTGAAAGGTGTATTGACAAGATGGACATTAGAGGGGAAAAGGTATGTGTGTCCTATACCTTTTCTTTATATGCTTTTATCATCATCATCATCATCATCATCATCATCATTTCTCAGAGAAGCCGAGTTTGTTTTATGCGTCTGCACAGATGAACGCCTCAGTTTTTATATGTGTGCACTTTTACTCCAGCAGAGTTATAGATTTTCCAGCAGGGAGCAGTGTTAGTGTGTGTTAGTGTCAGACGCCTGCTGAGGTCTGTCCCAGTGATTTGTTTGTCCTGCTGAATGAGTTTGCTGCCTGTCATTAAAGCAGCCAAGCAGGGAGAAACAGTCTGTCTGTCACGAGCCCCTCTGCGGCTGCTCTGAGTTCAGATTTCCCTCCGGCTCGCTCGCTCGCTCTGCTTGTCTGCCTCTAACTGAATCTCTCTCTGCTGCAGACAACATCTCTACATTTAACTATAGGTGTCTAATCGATGCTCTTATGCAAAGCAACTCACTCAAGTGGAACAGTAAAGCAAAGATCTTAAATCTCCAAGCGAGCAAGCAAGCAATAGTGCAGGGATAGCAAAAAAAACCAAAATATATTATCCTTTTATGCCTCACAAGCACCAGAGCTCAGACGCAGGCTTTGTAGCTCGTGGCTCCTTATTACTTCTACAAACAAAATGTATTCCTCAGCAAGATTACAGAGTACAATATAAATGTGAATGTAAGAAGATTTTTATGTATTCCATAAATCATTTCATAACCTCACAAAATAATCTTATGACCACAGATCCTCCAGGTTGAGGGGAACAGCTGAGGTGCACAGGATTTATCTAAAGCCGAATTTAAATCTGTAATATGACAATTTACAGGGCTGGTTTCTGAGATAGGAATCATTCACGCCTGGAATGGATCATTACAGATTAAATTTAGCCCTGTTTGCTATAGAGCGATAAAGTATATTACTCGATTTTCACGATTTCACAACATCACCATCCGAACAATGTTTGCTGGGTCCCTAAACCTAATGAGACATTAGCCATAGAGTTATCACAACACAAACAGTAGCCGAGTTTACATGGGCCCTAAGATTATAATATTATATTATAATATAATATTATTATAATAGCCCAATCAGAATAAAAATGCCTCATGTAACCACCTCAATAGGAAGAGACTGACTCGATCCGATCTGATCGGAAGGAATTCTCAAATCGGGTTGAGAGGGGTGGTGTAAACCTTTGATAACCCGTTCAATAGGAAAATATAAGCGCCTAATAACCATGTAAACGCTGAATCTGATTGTTTCTCTCTGGTTGGAATAAATATATTCTTTCTGCGCATGTTTGCCCCACGTGAGGGGAACATTAGGTGACGTGAACGAGTTTCTGGGAGGAACAGAAACATGGCAGCAAAACAAAAAACTGCCCTGTGGCTGAAACAACTTTAGAGAGAAATAGGGACACCCTTCCTTCAAAATCTTGACAGGTCCCAATCAGAACGCGCCACGTCACAAGCTCCGCCCCCGGATGTCCCGTCCCATCCAATCAAATCATGGTATTTGTCACCGAAGTCCCGCCCTGTCCAATCGCCTTAATTCCCTCTCTTTTTCCAATTTTGACAGCAACACAAACCCCCCAGTTAACACCATCTGTGAAAACAGCAGAGCCGGGGCGTACAGGGGGTCATGTGTCCTGCAGAGAGGTCCCAAATGGTTCTTGTGTATTTGGAAAGTTAAGACAACAACAAAACACATGGTTGTGAAAAGAGACATCTGTCTTTCCCGCAGACTATCCTGTGACATACTCACACTGCAGCAGACACCAGAGTTACTGTGACATGCTGAGCTGAGAGGACCCAAGTGCAGGACACAGACACAGAGTGAGATGAAAGGTTGATAGTTTATTGTCCAAGGGAAGGCGAGGCTGGCTGGCTGAGGCAGAAGGCAGGAGTGCAGGCAAACACAGGAGATGACACGAACCTGGGCACAGGAAAACAGGATTAGGCAAAGCACAAATATTCACGGGGTGACACACTCACACAGCAGCAGACACCAGAGTTACTGTGTCAAAAAAAAAAACCTAGTCTAATGCAACATGGGCTAAAGTGAAACATGTTTTATGTGAGACCACAACGGTATGGTAAATCCCTCACTAAAGACTGGGGTCTATATATTTGTTCTGCACTGTAATTTTAAAAAAAAAGATTTCAATGAGAGAATCAGAGTTAAGAGGTGTTACAGGGTTTCCTGCAGACAGGTCCCAAATGGTTCTTGGGAAGTCAAGACAACAACAAAACACTGGGCTGTGAGAAGAAGCACCTCTGTTTTTTCCCCCCACAGAAGTTCCTGTGACATACTGACAAACAGGGTCAAAAAGACCAAATGGCATGACAAGATAAAAGACGTATGCTCTATGAACAAAACTTACCTCCTACTCTCTCACAGCAAAATGATTCTTTCAAAATGGTTCCGTCAACCCCAACCCCTAATTTAGACGAGTCTGTTCCCCCGCAACAACATGGAGGGAATCCGGATCAGGAAACTGAACCGATCGCGGGTCCCTCCTCAGCATTAAATGAAAATGAGAGGGTAGATCCGTCCAGAACGGTATCTCGGGCCCGCTTTAACAATCTAGAAATTAGACGAATGTTAAATTTTCCTCCTCCTCAAAGTGTGTCCAATTACGCTTCATTTTATTCACGTGATGGATAGCCTTCAGGATCTGGCTGATAGAGCTACATCAGAGGTCAGACGCAATGATGTGATACAGTTGGAGTTGATTGGTGAAAATGTGCGAAATCACATTTCCGTCACCGTTAGCGATGAGAATGACGCCGTCCTACCGGCTTTTCAAGCCTTACTGGACCGGTTAGTACAATCAAACATGTCAATTATGTCCGACGTTAGCCTAGAACTAGTTGTGCAGGTGGTGCAGAATCCCAGAGGAGGTGCTAAAAGGCAGGCTGAAAAAACTCTAGAATGTGAAATCTTAAAAAAAAAAGCTCGTCACTTGTACGATGTAAACAATACACAAAACCAGCTCTGCTTCGCCATCATTTTAGCCCATCTCATTGATCCTAAACTCACAGATAGTCAGGCTACACAACGAGGCAGAGAGTTTCAACGTTGTGCCGGTTTGAGTGAGCAGATGTCTGTGGCCTTTAGCAATGTCAACAAATTTGAGAAGATTTTAAAACGCAAAATCAGTGTTGTACAGATGCAATGAGGATCGGGTCCTCTCTCATTTTGAGACAGATTTCCCCAAAACTTCAGAACCACCTCTATTCCTGTTTCTATCCCAAAACCACTACTATGGTATAAAAAAATCTTAAAGGTTTTCTAGGGACACGGCATGCCTGTCATTTTTGTTATAAGGGCTACAACAATCCTATGAAACACAGATGCGGCGGCCATTGCTCCGTCTGCAATGACCAAGCTTGTACCCGTGATCAGTTGGATCCTGTCTTTTGCCACGACTGTAACCGGACGTGTCGCACTCCTTCCTGTCTGTCTAGACAAAAAACCTGTAGCAAGGCCGGTGGCTGGAGGCCAGCGAATGAGAGTTAAATAAAAAAATACATGAAATGTGGAAAAATGTACTACGTCGCTATGACTAAAGATAGCAAGCGACACAAGTGTCCAACCCCTAAATGTAAAATTTGCAAAGGGAAATTAGCTCCGGATTCTGACATAAGCTCTAATGATCATCAGTGTTACATTCAACCTCTCCCTGCAACCACAGAGCACATTGACAAACTGGTTTTCTATGATTTTGAAACGTTTGTGGGAAAGGACGGTGTGCATCATCCCTACCAGGTGTGTACAAAAACTTTACAGGGTTCAGAGAGTTTTATGGTTGGTACAGAGAAGCTAGCCGGGGAACCTTTGACTTTGAGAAAGAAGCCAAACATTATTGTAAAAATGACGTTGACATTCTTTTAACTGGCTGTACCAAATTCAGAAATGAGTTTCTTTGAGAAACAGGTGTAGACCCTCTCAGCTGCATCACCATCGCCTCTGCTTGCATGAAAGTGTTTCTCACCAATTTTCTGCCTCCTAAAACCCTAGCGATACCTTCACCCAATGACTACAGGTGCCAATGCAAAACCTTCTCCAATGCCGCCATCCAGTGGTTGGAGTGGGTAGCGCACAGCAAAAACATCTTTATCCAACATGCTCTAAACAAGGGAGAAAAACAGATTGGCAAGTACCATGTAGACGGCTACGCCGAGATCGAGGGTTCATATTTTTTATCAAACACTCCTCTCAACTTTGATATTCTGACGAGATCTCCCTTCTTGAAATTCATCTTTAATTTGTCCTCATGACGGACGGGGAAAGTACCGTACAGGTTTTGAAACACTCGAAAGACCTTCCTCTGATGTGACCTGCATAGGCGTCATTTTTATACTTGGTGAAAAGCTACAACCACAGCTATCACAATGTCTTGTAAGACGTCGAGGTATCGTCGGGTGTTTTTAGCCGTAAAATATCTCCACATTCTAGTTTTTGGAGTGATTAAATCTTTCAATCACAGAAGCCTTTAGATCGCTGGCTGTGGCAAAATGTACGATACCGTGTTTCTTCATCAAAGCCTCAAAACTCGTTAAAAAACTCTTAACCGGCGTCCGTTTGCAGCTTTTCCGGAGTCTGACTGTCTTTTAAGACTGACTCAAAGGCCCTAACCACCTTGGCGGCGTTTTTTTTTCTTCAAGACACGTACGTAAGCCTTTTTTGAAAATACGTCTATGACGTCTATAATTAAACCAGTTATGTTCTGCCAAGGCTTGCATGTCACAAAGGTCGGCTTGAAATTGGTTTAAAGGCCTAGGGACAAACACTGTTTCTGGTAAAATGTGTTCTGGCAGGTTTATGCAGAGTATGGGTGTCCTGCTCCGATAATAAATCTTTGACGTTTTCAAGTTTGACTTTCTTGCCCGTTTCATCTCTCACAGCCGCGCGGAGACGTTCTACGCCTCCGAAGCTGCCTGGATGAGCGGGGTTGTAATACACTTTTTCATGAAACATTTCCCCGCCATCCTGTTTCGTCTTGCCTTCAGCAGTATCTGAGGTTTTACTGAAAAACACAGGCGCGAGGGTGCTTCTTTATTCTGTTCTTTATTAATCCATCGTTTACAAATTAAAAAACAATACATTGTAAAGGGTATGCATTTTAATTTTTTTATTACCAACCACAAGCGTAACACAATGTCATGATCCCAAGGATTCTTGTGTTGGACTGTGTGTTTCCTGTTTTATTTTGAAGTTCCCTGGTCTTGTGTTCGTGTGTGCCTTTGTACTTCCTGTCATCGTCAGTTTTCCTGCCAGTTGTGATTGTTTTCACCTGTGTCTTGTGACTCACCTGCCCCTGATTTCCTCCTTGTCTCTTCTCTCCTCCCACATCAACAAACAAGGCATACAGGGTGAACAAATGGGAAACTTTTATATCGGCCGTATCTTTACTCCATTCTGTCACAATTTTTCCCAAGGTGTCTGACAAACAAGATTCACTTATACACAGGGTGCGCTGTACAATCAGTTCCCAGGATGAAGCATGGGCTCGTACTTTATCAAAAATGTTTTCCAGTCGTTCGATTTCTGCATCTCTGACAAAACAGTCCATCTTGCTGCGCATTAAAACTCTGTTTTTAATGGTCCGTTCCAAAAGATCTATTAACTGACAAACATCACAATCCTCCACACAGCTTTACACAAGTTTTATCTAGTAATTACCCATTTTATTGATCTTTGTCCCAACAGTCCTTCATCACTCAAACCTGGCCTATTTTCACCACATCCTCCCCGATCAGGTTTTCATACATGTCGTGGATAGCGTTGTAGATTTTCTTCGTAGATTTCAGTTCGTGTAAAAGCGTCTCTGCAACGGTTTGGACTCTAACCTCGTTCACTTGGATGTTGCGCATGCGGGGGTCCGGCAAAGGTTCTCAGACTGGTCTGGCGCAGGTTCCATCCGGTGCTCTCCATCTTTTTCTCCTTTTGCTCGATGTCTGATTGTGTCAGACCGTTCCCCCCAACGGGTACTCCTTATATTGCGTAGTTAGGGCTGTGGAGGTGTGGTTAAGGTTGTAGAGGTGTGGTCTAAAAGATCATAGCTTTCTTTGTGACTAGAGCGTCCCTCCAATTGCGACAGCTGCGAAAGAGAGAGGTGAATCTTTCAGCTTCTTCTTCCATCTTTTCAGACCAAGCAGCGACCGGCAGGTCTAACAATGTCTGAAATACCCCACAATCAGAATTAAAACACTCTGAGACGAAACGCTCTACAGCTTCCTTTTCCCCGGACCTGCGGAGGCTGACGTGGAAGAACCATCGACCAGAGGGTGAAGTTTTCGTCTGCCATACAGCGCAGGTAACAATTTTTCTCTGAGCTTCCTCATCCTTTATATCGAAAGATTCCAATCTTACTTGTTTAGCGGGTGTAGCGACGGTTTGCTCTTCATCTGTCGTCTCCTTACTCCCCTGGAGATGATGCATCACCAGTTTCAGCACTCCCCAGTCGTTGGAAGTCAGTGTTGCTATGGCGGTCACAGGCCCCAACGTTTCACCTTCATTCAGCTGACAAAGATCACCAGTTTCGTACTTGAACACATAGCCCCAGACCCCGCGTAGACCGTAGGGTTCTAAAGGCCATTCTTCTTACAGAGACTCGGGTGGAGGCACCTGAGTTCTACTCAAATAGACGATGCGTTTCTTCGGAGCATCCGTTAGTGAGGTTAATTCTTGATAGATTGTGACGGGCGTCTCGCTAATGAGCGCCAGAGTGGGTCCTGTCTTAGATGTTTTAGAGTCTTCCATGTTTGTTTGTTTCTGTCTCTCCTTCTCTCCAACAAGACCGAATCTGTTTTAAACGTAATGGTTAAACGGGGGTTAATAAAAGGGCTGAGAAGGGGGGACGGACCAGAGGAGGGGCAAAAGGAGGGGCCCTAAAATAAAAAATCGGACGGGGCGGGACTTCCGGTGGCAAATACCTTGATTTGATTGGACGGGGCGGGACTTGTGACGTGGCACATTCTGATTGGGACCTGTCAAGATTTTGAAGGAAGGGTGTCCCTATATCTCTAACTTTTTTGTTGGAGACCTTAAAAGATTTAAGGATTGTTGAACGCCTCGATGGTCGAAAGACTCCAAACAACGAGATCTTCAAACAAGTGTCTGAAAAGATGAAACTTCTTCTTCTGTTATATTTCCGGCAGATTAGACGCTTCACAGCCGTTCAGTGGGGGGGAAAAAAAGAGTTATAAAAAGGCATGTAAACACATCTTATCGGAACAGTTAAGTTTGAATCTCTAATCACAATGATTTCAAATCGGGTTGAAGACACATTGTCCATGTAACCGCAGCTAGTGATTTGTAACATTTTTTTTAAGGACCTTACGCATGATGTCGTACTGGCGATAGGGGCCCAGGCGTCAGATCAGAAAACACTTCCATGTGTCGTTCTAGAGGGCATGGACAATGTATTGTATTTTGTCGCTTGATTTGTTGAACTTGCTGACTGTAGAAAAAAAAAAAAATGTATTTCATGAGCAAACAGCTTTTATATAAAATGAAAGAGTCAAGAGGTAGTAATACCAACAGGTTGACAATGTAATTATAAATTCCAAGTAGACCAAAGACAATTGCCAAAAAGAAAGAGACTAAGTTCTTTAGTAGAGTTAGTCAGTAAAATTCTGTAGTAAAAGCCCTTGTAGAAGTCAATAGTAAATGTCTGTGAAAGTCTTTGGTGAGAGTCATTAATGGAAACCTTTAGTCAAAGTTGCAGCCTTTAAAAAAATGACTGTCATCCTTTAGTAGAAGTCATTAGCAGTGTGAGTAGAATAAACAGCATCCTGCTTTCCTGCTGTGACGCTCCAGCTCATTAGCCTCCTTCACCTCAAACCTCTTTCTCATCCTCCACCACCTCCTTCTTAACTCTTCTTCATCTGACAACCCTTTTGCTTTAACCTTCCCTCCTCTCATCCCTCCCTTTCTTCTGGGATGGGACTCTTATTTCATGTATTTTCTCCAACAGAATGATAATGACTTGGCTCGGCGCCATCTCATTTTGTCCACATCCTGTAGTCCACAGGCAGTAAGTCAGTCCTGTGAAGCAGCTGGGTGTCACAGTATAATCCCTTCGCTCAGTGTTTGCCATCAGAGTTTCTTATAACCAGAGGAAAAGTCTATTTCTTTTTGAAGAAGGTGGAGTTAAGTAAGTGTTTGCTGTCTCAATCTGTCTTGTAAATGGAGGGAAGGTCAGGAGAGGAAGGAATATAAATTTCAGTGCCTCAGTTTGAACTCTGGTTCTTGCCTTTTTTGTTGAAAGACGAGTTAAACATTTGAATGTTCACTCTTTAAACTCATCCTGTAATTGAAGCTTAGGTTTTTGGTTGCTGGAAGACCAGATTAGCAGCTCGAGTGTCTTATCCTGCCTTTTGACTGAAGAACAACTAACAGCACCTGTGGTGAGAAATGAAAAACCAAGGAGACATTTTAAATTGACTTCATTGTTAGTTCACTAATCAGCAGCACTGACACTTAAAATTAAATACATGATTACAAGTTGCCCTTGTTTTATAGCTAAATAATGAGATTAGAATGAGATAATGAAAAATGTTTGGGGCTCGTGGCCATGCTTTGACAAGTGTGTAACAATGTGTCTAATTTTACAACATTCACACAAAGACACAATTAAATAAGTTACAAAAAGGAGGAACTAATTATCATTTTCCTTTGTTGTATAAGATAGTTATGTGTTTGAGAAGGAGGCAGGGGGACAGGGAGATTAGTGGTGACGTACATTCATTTTATTTTAGTTTAATTCTTTTTGTAGTAAAGAACTACTACTAAATACTGTGAATAGTAACAAGACTGTAGCTGTGTCCCAATTCGTGTACTCCCATACTTACACTTGCTTTGTGCACTATGAGTACCCGAATAGTGTAAGTTTGAGTGAGGAATGCTGGACACTTCTCCTCCTCAATGGTCGCCATCTTGGGTACGTAACAGAAGGGGAGGGACCACCAACCCTATGAAAATGGCGGCCGCAGAAGCTGCAGGGGTTGCGATTGTTACAGTGAACACCGCACTAAAAGTGAAAGTATGTTCATTTTTCATAAAATTTAATTAGTCAAGTGAGCAAACAAGCCAGCAGATGGCCATGAATGGGACCATGAATGTCTGCACAAACTTTCATGCAATCCATCCGACAGTTGAGATATTTCAGTCAGGACCAAAGTGGTGGACTGACGGACATTGCCATCCTAAACCTGTTGCATGACCGATAAAGCAGTCAGCCTCCGTGTAAAGCACCATGGTGGGTCCAGAATCAGTTTGTGAACAGAAAATCTCTTCCCTCTCATAGTGTCTGACTCCTGCTCATCACCCTGGTAGACCCTGTACATTATCCCGTTCGCATGTTTCAGTTCACTTCAGTTTGCTGCCGTTCTGGGATCCTTCAACCGTTCCAGTGTGGAGGGGAAATAAGTGAAGCTGCTGAAGCTTGAAGACCAGCAGGCTGAGCTGACAACACTTCACCGGTTCAGACTCCTCTACAGCTTAAACAGGAAGATGACAGGAAGTGCTTCTGCAGGTCAAACATGGTGGAAAAGTAAAAGTCCTCTGAGCAGCTGAAGGTAGCTTGTTGAGAAAGTGAATTCAAGTGCAGTGGATTTAAAGTTATTATGGCTTTTTCTTAATACTCCATCAAACCCTTTTCAGCCTCTGGCTATATTTGTCTTCTGACCTTTCCTTCCAGCTCCAGGCTAAAGCCTCTGTCCAGTCACTCCTTGCTCATCAGTGTCGGTGAATCTAGTCCCCAATGTCATCATCCCTAACATGACTGATGGACAACATCAGTGAGATGCCCTCTGGAGGGACACAAATTAACAGCCTGTGGTGCAAAATGACCTTATAAATTTATACAAGGCTGTAAGAAATTAAATTGGGCACAATATACCTCCAATAATTAAGAGTACATGATTTAGCATTTTACTTTTTATACACGTTTTGTTTTTAATGGAGTCGAATATTTTTGTATGAATGTTCCCGCTGCAGCTGTGGGCCATTGTGTGTGATTTATGAGAGCCGGTGACAGATATTTTCTTTGCAATCTAGGTGTGAAAAATGGAACAGAGTTTGGTCAGAACATGAACATGTATGCAGCCTGAAGCAGTGACAAAACTGATGCTGCACAGTTTGTGGTGACAAAAAAATAAAGCATAAATACAGTGGAAGAAAACACAATTCTCTTCTATAAAGGCCTGCTGTCAGTCTCAAGGAGTGAGAGTTTGTTGATTAGATTAGAAGATTGATACCACTCTCATATCTTTCTGTTATAAATGAAACTAAAGCCAGGAGGTGGTTAGCTTAGCATAAAGACTGGAAATGAGGAAATAGATAGCCTGGCTCAGTCCAAAAGGTAACAAAATCCACCAGCATTTCTAAAGCTCACAAAGTAACACATTATATCTTGTTTGTTTAATCTGTACATCCCCATAGTTTGTCTTCAAGCTAAGCTAAGCTAATTGGATGCTAGCTTCAGTAGTTCAATACATGTGTGGTATTGATCTTCTCATCTAACTCAGCAAAAAAGTGAGTAAGCGCATTTCCCAAAATGTCAAACTATTCCTTTTATGCTGTTAATCAGAAAAATATCATGTGGATTTCATAGTTCAACAAAAGTGCAGCTGAAAATGATCAAAAAGAGATTCTTCTTGAAATGTAATTAATTAATTAATTAATTAACTAACTAACTTAACTGCCCAGAGACAAATCATAGCACAGATGCAAACTCCTCTCAATGACTCGGGCACAAACTCAGACACCTGAGATTAGTTTGGGTTCACTGAGAGAATGAAGCCTTAACCCGAAACCTAATCCTGGCCTTCCTTGGCTCCAGACGAAGGCGCACACTTTCAGCCCTGATCCCAGCCCAACCTCAACCCGCACCCCTAGCCTCAGACCTCTGCACGCAAACCTCTCCACCGGTCATCACCCTCTGCCCGGCCTCCTGCTTCAGTCTGACCTCCATCTTTTACCTCTAAGCTGTCAATCACCTGCAGCTGCAGCCGTGGATCCAGCAGACCGGTCTCTCTGTTTTCCACCTCAGGCAGCAAAACCAATTAGTGTCTCTGACTCTCGACCACAGAGCTTCTACTCAAGTTTCCAAACTCTTGTTTTTATTTTCTCCTCCCTGTGACCACAAAACAATCTCGTCCATTGACCCGCGTCAGCGCAGGTCAGGCGGAGAGGAGACGCTGCAGGACACCTCAGTGCTGCTGTGATTCATTCGTCCCCCGACTGTCCAAACCAGATCCTGTTTGTCCTTGTTTGTGTTTCCAGAGGGGCTGTTTTGAGTCTCTGATGTGGTTTATATCTTCACCCACAAAGCATTTTTTGCATTTACTGACTTAATTTTCACACAGAAGAAATCCCAGAGAGGATGTAACAATCACAGCAAAATTACCAGCAGCGTGTGTGAGCCTCCTAAACTGAGATGAGACCAGACACAAATGACCCTTGTGAAACTGTTAATTTCCTTTAGCAGCATGCATCTGTTTTATTTGCATGTGAAATCTGTTTTATCGTCCTCTGATGAGACATTCAGCTCTGTGGCATTTAGAAAACCCAAGTTTCCACTTTTGATTCCATTTGGCAAACAGGAGCGCAGCCAGTGTGATAGTTTTCAACTGGCAAAGCAATGTGACGCGAGAACAAGCCCGACCACGTGATGGAAGTATGACAGCAGCCACTGTTGCTCATCAACAATCCTCTTATTGTTGAGAAAGACAGTAATTCAGTTAAATCTCTGCCAGTGCTGTGTTACACGTTTCTGATTACAAATGTCTAAGAGAAGCCCTGGAGGGATTTTTCTTTAGATTTAGAGAGTTTTGTTCTATAATGAGCTACCCAGCATCTGAAACAATTGACACCTCCGCAAACAAATAGATTGCGCATAAAATCCTTAAATGACCGAACGATGGATATCTAATATTTTAAAAACAGTTTTGCAGGGATTTAGATTTAGAAAGCATCAACAACTTCTGCTTCCATCTGCTTTCCATTCACAAAGTGTTGTACGTCTGAAGGAGATGTTTTGTACATCTGCAGAGTGGGCGCTCTGATTACATTGGTGAGTGAAATAATAAAAAAAAACTGAAATAGCCAGAAGAAAAAAACAAAGATGAAAGGCAAGATGTTGTTATAGAGCACAGACACACACAAAAAAAGATAAGTACAGTTACAAACTTTTCAGAAAGTCCTTGGGCATAGAAGAAAAGTTGCACAAATTGGAGAAAAAAAAAAAAGGGGAATGTGAAGCAGAGATGGATGCAGAGATACAAAGTGTGATTTAAGATTATTTCACCTTGAGTGCCTTTCATCAGCTTTCTCATTAGTTCTTCTCTTCACCTCTAATCTCATTTAACACTTGCTTTTCTCTCAAACTTTCTGCCTTCGTGTTTTGTCTTCTTTGTCTCCCACATCCTCTTCTCCTGCTCAGCTGCCCTTTAGAGTAGTTTAATTTATTTGTCTTCAAACTAGAGAGTAAGTGAGTGTATAGCCAGGTTTCCATCCAAATGTAATGCAAATTTGAACCAAATTCCCAGAAAATCAGCAAAAGAAAAATGCAAATTAGTGTGCGTTTCCACCCACTCCTGTTATGTAAGTAGTTTGTTCATTGAGAATAAATAGTTGGTGCTACTAATTCTCCAGTCAGGTGCCATTAAACCGTTGCAGAAGAAGAGGGCACAACGAGACAACGTAATTAAAATGAGCGCCAGCCAAACCTCAAGCAAACTAAAACAATGTAGAAATTTGACGTTTGTTTGTTTCATGTATTAATTTGATGAAGGCCACAGTCTCCTCATCGCTCCACACAGATCTGATGTTGTTGCTGCTGCTATTTTTGGTCTCTTCAGGAGAAACTTCAGAAGATGTTTGAGTCACTTACTTCAAGTAAGTCATCATTTATTCAAGTCTTTTTTTCCCCCCATTGCACTTTGTCGCGTTTTGTTTTTGATTGATACAGCATAAAACTTTGCAATATTTCAAGTATTTTTAAACCTAGTCAGATGGATGGAAACACATTTTATATAATGATGTCTGTACAGATTGCTTGAATTCTCAGTTTGGCCATGAAAGGAACTAAACTCGCAGAATGGAGCCATTTTATTTTTGCAATCTGCATAATTAAGCTGGTGAACCCAAAGTGTTTTTCCTTTGCCCTTTTATTCCTGGCCTTCTCTGCCTCTCACTATCTATCCTTTTTACTTTCGCCCATAACAGGCTGCAGCCGGCTGATAGCAGGCCTTCAGTCAGCGAGGACGGAGCTGTGATGTTTCTATCAGCAGACAGATGAAAGAATGAACTTCCAGCTGTGTCTCTGAGCCTCTGAAGCCACATCAGCCCTCCTCCTCCTCCTCCCCCTCCTCCTGCCCTCTCACCTCCTCATCCCTTCTTCTGTCAGCCCTTCCCTTTGTCTCATTTTGTCTTCTCGTCTCACTCTGCGTCCTTCCTGCTCTTATATAAACTGTTGTCTCTCCTAGAATGTCTTTTATTCCTCTATCATCCCCTTTGACTTGTCATTGTGTGTTTCTGGAGCTGTGAAACATTTTCATTAATCTTTTTAGAGTTGATCATCCTGTTCTGGTATTTGTGTTTTGAGGTTTGGGTGGCGCGGCTGCTGCTGTTCAACAGCCTGAAGCTTTTTGTCTGATCATTAGCTCACCGATGTGTCAACACGTACACTGCCAGTCAAAAAGTAAACTTTCTTTTGGTTAAATCTCAAACAATGTGTAACCCAACATTAGAAAATTTAATTAAGAAGTAGGTATAAATGAACAGTAATGACTCTTAAAGTCCCAGTTGGATCTGATAACTACAGGTGATAACTGTATCAACTGCAACTTAAGATGTCTACATCATTTGTGGTGACGTTTATTTCGCAGACACTCTTCTCCAGGGTTGTAGAAGGTCGGTTTAGTCCGTTTTCACCCGTTTCCAGAATTAATTTGCAGATTCATAATCAGTGCTGACATGCCACATTTCCCCCAGGTATCACAAAAAGGTATGACAAAGTGTTTGTAGAAAACACACGGCTGAATTGATTAGGATCACTTCAAGCTGCTCAGATTCATTTGCACTCACAGCAGTACAAAGACCCAATCTTTTGGTTTTCTGCAGCCGGTGTAAACACGGAGCTCAGGAGATTGGAAAGCGGTGATTAGATTCTCTTAATGTAATGTGGGTTTCAAAAGTCAAGACATGAAGCAGACAGAGTTGTTGCCTCAAAATGAATCAGATCAAAACAATGTGCTTTATGAAAGTATGCGTTGTTGATCTTTTGAACATGTATTTCTACAATTAAAACGAGTGAAGTCTGGTGTGTCAGTGTGTTGTATGGAATCAGATTTGTGTCAATATAAATCAAACAATAACTAAGGATTTGAGAGAATAAAACTCACTTAAGCAAACAAATTAAATGTGTAATGGTAACTATTGGTCTTTTACTTTTTTGATAATGTCCTTGTTCTTTCTCACTGATCAGACTTTTGGTCTCAGGTTACGTTTTTGTCAGGGGTGCGTCCCCATTGGCTACTGAGTTTTTGAATGACAGCTCAGTGCCCCAGACGTTGTTAATTAAAATGAATTGTTATTATTAATTAATTAAAATAAAAAGGGTATCTGCTCTGTCAGACTCCAGTGAGAGACACCTGAAAAACATGGCTGAAACGCCTCCTAACAGATGGTGGTTATCATCAAATCGTCAGGTCAAACGGCTCTTGCTCTTCCTCTTTTGTCTATCCAAAGCTGTAGTTATAAGATTAAACCCACTAGTCTTTTTCAGTTTGTAAGATCTGTATGTACTGCATGGTGGCACGACGAAGGGGACAAGTAAAATAAAACCTATTCCATACATCTTTGGATCAGTATCAGTGGATTCACACATTGCACAAACACACATATTACTTTCACAAACTTATTTTAATTGTTTCCTGCTTCAGGACTGAAAGAGCTTTTAAATAACCGCTTTGGACAAATGGAGAAACAATCATATCAGCAGTAATTGTTTTGCTCTGATTGTGAGCAGCTAATTAAGACTGAGTGGGAGTGGATTTGGGGCCTTAGCCAGCGAGGCTGAAATATCAAACGTTGGATAATGACACTTGTGTTTACACAGACAGTGGATGAACGATTACCCATGAGCCTCTGGGGCCGGGCCGAGGCATGCAGACAGAGTCGTGGGTGGTCAAACGAGTTGACACAGTAACAAGCTGTGAGCCGGCGGCCTTCTGGGAAGAGGCAGCCATGACAGACTGCAGGCTGCGTGAGAAACAAACACTCTGAACGTTCAGACTCAAGATTAATGGCTGCTGGAGGTTTCACAGCGGCGAGGAATATAAAAGTAAATTATATTATAGGAGAAGCAGAAAAGTGGCTGGTATTATAACAGAAAAATAACAAGGTATTAAGGACAATAACAGGTATTATAGGTATTATAGGACATAAATGGAGCTGCAGAATCATTTGTTGATCCGTATGTTTTGGTATCGGGCTGCAGAGTGATGAGAAGGTCTGAGAAACTGAACAGAAATGACCCAACAAAGGGCCGTACTGAGGAGACGCGAGGCTCCTGGGAAATCAACATAATGAAACCTTCTCACCTGAAAACACTGAGCGCCGGGCCGCAGAGAGATTGCCTTTCATCTGACCGCCTGGATCAGATGGAAAAATGAGCCGACGACGGCATGGACTAACAGAGAGGCTTCTGAGTGAGGAGGATTTAAAGCGGCCTGTAAAGATCTACCGGTGGTGTTATACAGTGTGTGTTAGACTACAACTAGAAAACTGAACACACAGACACAGAGGGAAACATTTCCTCTGCCAAAGTGATGGGAACAGACTTTAAAATAGTAGTAAAAATGTCCCAGAGGTCATACTGAAGTAATGTGATGCTCTGATCTATAAATATAACGAAACAACCATCCTAACAGAGTGAGGACACTAAAAAGGAGCAAATCAAGTAGCATCTGAAATATGCATCGATACGTTTTACTGATTTAAAAAGGTGTTATAGTACTATGGGTGAGGCCCTGGATACTTTCAATTGTAGTTTGATGCTCTAATTTGTAATAATGAATGAAATAAGTAGCTCTTTTCCAATTCCTGTATGAAATGATGGAGCCTCCACTTATCAAGAATACACAAATTAATAATTCCTTTTAAGAATATGAGTAATCAATTTATATTCCCTTTAAAGTATTTAATAACTCAATATGACAGCACACTGTACTTTAAATGCAAGAAGTGTAAGATTAGTTAAACATAAAATAACAAATGTTCTGGTGGGAAAATAAAGTATAACACATTGGAAATATGCCATTTATTTGTTTCAATAATTGCTTCATATACGTCATGATTAATACGCTGAATCGGTTTCCATTGCATTTTCTTTTATTGATGCAACGTTTTCCCCTCCCAAGCATAAAAACTGTTTGTTTGAATTTACAGCATCTCATTTTTTTATGTGTAAATTGAAAATGTATATAGAACGAGGTGGATGGAAACCCACCTAGTGTTACATAACTGCAGCTCACTTTACACAAACTACACGGAGTCTGTGTCAGAGTTAAGTGTCTCCTATAGACAGCAGGCCGGCCCAGATCTAATATACAGGTAATGGAATGACTCTTCACACATGATGAAAAGAGCCACCGTCTCCGACAGCAGCGAACGGGAATAAACAGCCAAACAATGTTGAAATGATTATGGATCAGATCTCATTATGACTGCAGGTGTTTCATTTCAGCCGTGTGAGTTCATTCCCTCTAATTAGCTCTGTGTGTGTGTGTGTGTGTGTGTGTGTGTGTGTGTGTGTGTGTGTGTGTGAGAGATGAGGAGATTCCAGCTTTGTGTTAAATACATGACACTTTTCATCTGGGCAGAGAAAGTGTTTTGGTGTCAGACGGCTGGTATTCCTGCTGAATGCAATTATGAAATAATGTACGAGCAGATCTGTCATCTGCTCTGGTGGTTTCACTGGTTTTTATGGATCAGGAGGCAGAAACGAACCAGTGGATGAAAAATACTGTGATGAGTCTGTGCGTACATGTGTGTCCATTTGTCACTGGAGGTTAAGAAAATAATAAATTTGCCTCTTAGCTGTCAGTTCGGTTTCTCCCAGCGAGGAAGCTTGAGCAAATGTTATTGCAACTGAATGAAAGCCAATCAACAGACGACCTAAGAGGACGCTCTCTGTGGAGACAAAGTACATTATGAAAATGACTGTGCAGGATGGAGAAACTCTGCAGACACTAGAGTTAAAATCCCTCATGATTCCCACATACAGAAATGTCTAGAAACACAACATTTCTGATCATGCAGTCATTTCTCTGCTCCTATCAAACTGCTTTTGGAGCCGTGGAAGCCCTGAGGAGCGTTGAGCTGTGCCAACTCTTACCAAAACTCCAGAGACTGGAGCTGAAAAACAGCAGTCAAACTGCAGCAGGCCTGTTGAACACGGAGACACGGCGAGGCTTGATGTAGCCTAACAAGTTGCTTTATTGTGTCGGTGTGTGTTCAGCCAAACCGTGACTGAACAAGAGCCCACAAAACCAGGTTTCTGTTTTCCTTCCGAGTTGAATCCCCAGAGATCCCTTTTTTGTGCTTTTTCAAACAAAACAATGCTGAAAAGGTGATTGTGTAGCTGAGAGCAAAGAGTGGCGCAAACAGGAGCTGAAATCGATTTTTAGAGAACGATTTAAAATGTAAGTGGTGAGAAAAGGTAAAAAAAAAAAACAAAGTTTAATCAGTCAGGAAGAGATGTGTCTGTACCCAGCAAGGCAGACAAAATGCTGCTAATGCTATTTTTAGACTACTTGTTGAAATCTGTTTAATCACAGAAATCAACTGTAAAGAAAACAGAAGGTAAATAGGAAAACATCCTTTAGTACTCAGTCTTTTTGAATACTTATGATTCCTCAAAATGTCAGAACCATATTTTTATGCAGAATGGTTGTTCATTTTATTATTTAATGCACTGGTGTGGAGGTAAACAGTGACGTAATAGTGAACTATGGCCGCCATCAATTCATAAAGAATTGTTTGCTAAGAGGACCGACGTTTCAGCTCTACTGATCTTTCTCAGGGCAAACAGAGTGCAAGTGACACACTTCACTTTATAGACCAACTCACCTGCCACAGGTGTGCTTCCCAATTAGCAATCAGCAGGTGAGGCACCTGACACACGCACTTTCTTCCATATATGGTCTTCTTAGACATACAAAACATTTGTGACAAAATGAAAAAGATCCAGGAATACACATCAGTTTTATTAAAAATATATAGACCTAAAAAACAAACAACATAAGTAAAATACAATAAAAATATAACCAGAGGTAAAAGAGAAGTAGATAAAAGAAAACAACTACAAAAAAACTTCATATAGAGGTAAGTTTTGAGAAAAGACTTAAGATGATAGACTTAAAATTATATATATATATATATATATATATATATATATATATATATATATATATATATATGGATTTGAAACATTACTCAAAACAATATTAACTTACTATCAACCTCAAAATAGCAGCAATATGGTTAGTTTGGTTTTAGGTTCATTCTGTCATGAATAACACAAGACAAAAAACACAATGAACTAAAAACTACAAAATAATAAGATTCTACAGAATGCAAAGTATACAATGAAATGAAATAAAATAAACTGTAAATAACAACACTAATGATGTTTTGACAGTCAGTATGACACAGGATAAAAACACTAAAAGTTAATATAACTTATTTCCATCGTGGCCCTGGCCTGCCCAAAACCATGACGACAAAAACTGTTTAAGAAAAGTTGAAATGAGGATTTTGTTGTCATAGAAACTGCACACAATCACAAGTCTATATGTTAAATACAAATTCCAAATTTTGGCCACCACACACTGAAAAGATGAAGATCCAAAAGAACCATGTTTTCTGAATTTTCACAACAGCTAGTATTATACCTAATATTTATTTTCATTGGCCTTGTTGTCTCCTCTGTATAACCACAACTGTGGTGCTTTGTGATTCTCTGAATAAAGAACATAATATCCCAGTCTGTGTTGTCCAGGTTGTTCAAACAGAATAATGCAGATTTAAGCACAACAAGTGATTCAAAATGAGGTGGAAATCTGGATTTATGGCTTTTTAAACAGGAAGTGTTTTAATACATAAATGAAACATTATTGCCACATGGACTCTACATCTCAGGTGTTTTCTTTAGAAGTAAGCTGTATACATTTATTTTTGTTATACATTAGATTGGTTTTATAGTGTGTATTCTCAAACTTTCTTGGATTTTGTGTAAAATGCATCGTAGGAGCCGCTGTTTGACAGAGAGGTGGATCACAGGATGGTACTGATTACTTGCAAAGTGAAGACAGGTGGAGCTACAGGTGACACAGATGACAGCCTGATTACTGAAGAAGGCAATCATCCAATGAGATGCTTTGTATGAGTCTGGCAAAGCTGTATATAAAGTGGTTTCTGACATCACTTCTGTTTAACGTTGGTGTAGGCAGGATGCTGGACTTTGATTCAGTTTAATGCTGTTTGACTAAAGACTACAGGAGTCAAAGCTCCAGTTTGTTCAGAGCTCCAAAGCATCAAACACACATCTGTTGATGTGCTTCTTCATTTGATTATCTGAGCAACCATGTTTGACATGCTCTTGGATAACTAAGGAGTTTGGGGAATTACTCCACTGGGCTGAATCTTATATTTGTACACTAAAAACTGTTGACTTTTTTTATATGAATCCCCAATAAGTGATAACTTGTGCCTTTTTTGATAAAATACCCAACTGTCAGAACTTAATATCACTTTGACCTTTTTTTTTTAACTATAATTGACAGATTAATGTCAGGCTGATTAACAACAACCCAAAATGGTGGACAAATTTGAGTTTGTCATGTCATACACATCTGCCTTACCTTGAATCTGAGCTTGTTATATAGTGCACAGCACTTTAGTCTGACTACGTTCCATTATATATTATAGTGGGGTACACTCTCATCCTCTGCCTGAGATGCCCTGCAAAATTAAAATAAAGTGCTTATAGATATTGTTGGTCCCTCTAACTTTACAATGTGCAGGGTTTTGTGTTGCTTTTATCATTTAAAATATCCAGGCAAGCTGAGTCATATTAGCCTCACTAGGACAACTGTGTTTCTCAGTACAGCCACATGGTTGTAGATGCACTGTGGCCGTGCTACATGGGAGCAAGCACCTTCCATAAAAATAAAAAAAGTCAAATGTCCCCTAGTGGAATAGTGGTGAAAACCCATGTAAAACAAACGTCACATGCTTACCTACACGCACGCCTAGTTATCTATCAAACTGTAAAGTATACTGTGATGTGGCATGAGATTACATGTACAGGTAGGTGCGGCGTATGTTGCACTAAATCAGGTGTAGTGTACGTTACGCGCCCTGTCAATTTGTGTGCATGCCACATCTATATGAAACCACCAGCACGGCTCCTCCATCACATGTGTAACGCCTGTCTCTCCATAGTGAGTCTATGTAAACTGTTGCCGTGCGTTCAGAGGTTTGGTCAAATCTTAGACGTCTTAAATAGGCGCTAGTGAGGCGTTTGCCTTTTTAGTTGGCTGGATGGACACCTCATTAGACACACAAACGTGCACACAACACGCATGCGTATAAATCCTTGATGGTCTTCCTGCAGATGCCAAGATGCACAAATTGGAAAAACATTCAAAATTCACAAAGCACCAAGGATGCAGTGCTCAATGTTGGTGTCCAGATAGAATGGCAGGATATGGAGCATGTGACTATAAAATTACTAATTATTAATCTGTGCCTTCCCAAGCTGGCTCCATGTTTGTTGTTAGTGTCAGCAGTGTCAACAAGACACATTCCTGCACATGATGATCAAAGGGATACAGATGGTGGTTCATCGTCCCACTCAGGAGGACGCGGAGGTCATTTTTAATTCGGCCACTCCACCATTTCAGCGTGAAAGGTCCCAGAGAAAACATCCTTTCCCTGATTTACTGAAATCTGTCTCTGTCTCGTGCAGTTCAAAGCCTTGTAAACTAATAATCCATCACTGTGCTCTGACCTTGGAGCATAAACAGCATCACTGATGCGCTGCAGGGATACAGAGTGAGTAATGGCACAAAGCAGTGGATGACCTTTATCCCCCGGTCTGACTGTCAATATGGATCCAGGCGGGATCTGAATATGGATTACATCTGATTACATATAAAACCCAGTGACATGGAGCAGGAACTACAAACTGGACTAATGATGACTACAAAGGGGGTTTGATATGGTGAATTTAATAATGACAAATCTGATTACATGTAAAAACAGTGGGTGGTGACAGTGAGGATAACAGATGGTTTACATACTGATGCATTGATAAAACGATGATACACGTCTATTTCATGTTTTTGTCATGTTTCATGTACTTTAATTACTCATGAAAATGTATGTAGTCATGGTCATACATTTGTCATATGCTCACATACATGACTATTTACTTTACTAAGAGGCCTCCATGCTGCTTGTGAGACAGTAGAAATGAGTTTTGCGTTGAGCTACATTTGTAAACGCCACTTGCACATATCAAATTCATCCTCCCCGAGGTGTCCCTATTGCAACATGTGTGCAGTCAATTGTTCTGATTTGTTTAGAAAACCGGACATGGCTGCAAATTGCTTTTTCGTGTTGGTTTGCTAACCTGCACAGAATCAGTTGTACCTCCAACTGAAAGTAATATCATTCCACACAGCGATGGCAAGGTGGTCAGGTCACATCTAAATTAGCGAGAGCCTAACTGGATTGTTAACGGTCTCACCTGTGTATATTTTTGTGACGATACTGGCAAATAATGCAATTAACCACATTTTTGTAAATGACATTCTAAATGTCTGGACACACCAGGATTTAAAACCATAAAATAAATTAATTCCAATGAAATTGAAGGTGAAATTAATCTGCGTGCATTGACTAGCACACAAATTTGTGCCACTGACCAATAGCAGGCTGTCTTGACAGTGCTGACATTTCACGGGACGGAGAGCCAGAGAGTCTACAATAGAGGAAGCTATTGTAGCTTATTAGCCGTGTTCCAGCATTCACTTTAATTTAAGCCTACAAAGTGAGCCCTTAAATTTCCCCAAATTTCCTCTTGTTTACTTGCCCACCTGGCTTTGAGAACAACTTGTCTCAGACTTGAACTTGCAGCCTCAAAACTCTTGAGACTGTCAGGATGTTGGCTTTCAAAACTTAAAATTGATGCTTAACAGACAAGGGTGGTATTCTAGACTGTAAGGTGCACATCACTGTCATTATGGCTAATTATATGCCAGGTTTAGCTAACAATTATCAAACACTATTTGGTGGCCCACAGCAAATAATCCACTTTGAGTTGCTGATGTTGCTCCACTCCCATCATCGCTGATGAAGAGGTGTCATGTTATCCGTGGCTCTCGGATACCATTAAATTTAAAAATGGGTCCCTTTAATTGTTTCTCCCAGTGCGGTTCTTTTGGTTGCCTTGACAACACCGAACGGCCAGTTAGAAAAGAGGTACCTCCTCACTTTATTGAGCTGCTGGAAACAGTGGTGGCTGCAGTAGTGGAGCACCTTAACTCAGAGAGGACTTTGTTCAAAGTGTCGTCCGACCCCGTCTAGAGGAAAGTGTTTTTATATATTGAATGGCCACAGTTAAAGGTGGGGTGAAAAGCCTGTCATCAAAGAAAGGGGCAAGGTGCAAAATGGGAATAAATGTGCTCACTTACTGAGAGTCTGTCCTTGGAGGCATTCATGGTGTTGCACTCTGTTGTACACACAGTGAAAAGAAATAGTTGTGTGAAGAATAAAAAAAATGAGAGCTTGAGGAGTTCAAACCCTGCTGACTTTCTCACCTCCGCACACCTGGCCAATTACTGCATAAAGTGGGCGTGGTATTAAATTGTTGATTCGGAAAGTTGGTGTTCGATCCGACCACCACTTTGTTTTGTTAGTTGATGCCTCAAGGTGTCGGTATGCTTCAAACTATCAGGCTCAGTGCTCTTGTGTTGCTCTTTGTCTGACAGTCTTATGTTATCTACTCTGAATTTCATTGTGGCTACTTAATAAAAAATTACTGCTGAATGCTAAAGATTGTGATGATGGACTGGTTGCCTCCTGCACAAATGACCCTCTTTAATTTAAAAAAAATAAATAAATAAAAAAAAATAAAAAAATCAGAATATTAAGGCCGTGACAGGGATTGAGACAAAATGCAGCACAGGCTGTACCAGGTTCAAGGGATTTTCCACCAAAATAGCCTATAAATTTATATATTTAAGCTTATTTTGTCAAATGATATCGTTTCCTCGTGGCCAAATGTTCAGGGGCCCGGTACCATTCCATGGCCCGGAGGTTGGGAACATCTATTATACAAAAACCTACGGGATTGGAAAACGCTCTCCAAAAGCCTTGCATTAAGAGGACCAAATCTACCCAATACTGAAATTAAATTGCATCCGTCACTTTCACAACCCCTCGGCTGCTGCCTGGTGCTGCTGACACTCTTTGTGCAGTAGCAAATACTGACATGGCAGCCTTTTTTGTTGGAAGATTTGATGTCATTAAGAATCAACTGATGACGACAAAGTGACTAATACAACCATGTTTGGTTTGGGGCAAACGGCCAGTTGCACTGACATCTCACTCATTCAGCTCAACGTTTTCTCACATACACATGCTAGCGATATATAGTATATATATATATAGAGAGAGTATATATATATATATATATATATATATATATCTCTCTCTCTCTCTCTCAACAGGGCCAAATCTGCCCTGTGGGGAAATTAAACTGTAGCTGTCACCTCCACCTCAGCCCTGCTGCTCTCTGTGTGAACACACAAACCAGCAGAGAAAACCTATCTCGGATTAAGTAGATCCATTTGCAAATACATTATTCATGTTCCCCCTGGTAAGCACTAATATATTTTTACCTGCTATGTTTAATTCATTACTTGGAGACATTTCTCTTGCCTCCAAACTGGGTGAATAAATTGTGAGATATGTTGTGTGATATTTCTCAGAGGCTGCTGTGTCCACTCAGACTGCATGCCCTGGATGGCACTAATGATTCCTCCAGCACCAAAATCGACCTTACTTTAGCAGTAAATATTTCTCTAGGGGTTACCAAATTGGGGCGAATAGCAGGTGTTACAGGTGTCAGTTTGTGGCAAAACTGTTATTATAGTTGTGTTTAAAATGGCTTCACCGCTAACGAACTGACATCACTCTGCCACAACTTTTTTGTGCACGTTTCTTGAATGAAGGCAGAATGCAACTTTGCTAAACTTTTTCTTTCTGCTCAAACACTGACACTAATTGATAGCAAATTGTTGCAACAGAGCTTTACAGGATTCACTAAGATGAGATGTTTCAATTCTGTTGATTTAAAGGTTGTTGCCAGAACTTTGCAAACTTGAAAAAAATGTAGGCAGTCAGGATATTTAAAGTTTAAATTTAAGTACTTTAATTCCTAAAAAGTTGCGATGTCAGACACACACCACATCTACCAATCTGGATGTTGTATGGTGCTTAATTGGCCACACAAAAATTTAAATCCTAGAAAATGTACTATTTGTCACAACAGGAATAGGATTACTTCAGCAAACTAAATCTGTGCTCAGATTTACAGAGCAGCTTAAAAATGTCTTAACTGCCACCAAAATACAACACAGGACAGATGTTACTGTGAAGCTGTTTGTTAATTCATCAAGTTAATATAACACCACCCGAAGCTGGCAAAGCACGTGTTTGCTAAATCTCGAAACACAGGGAGACTCTGAATTATCTCAACTAAACAGGCAAGGTACATTGATCAATATTCAGTCTGTAGGAAATTATCATGCAGATTAAAAGCGGTGACAGGAGAAAAAGCCGACAATAAGGCAAGAAACAAACAAGCTGCAAAAAAATAAAAACAAGCGAGGGGGGAAAAGCTGAAAACTGAGCTGAAAATGGCTTTATTGCCTCTGTGTGCAAGGTAACAACAAAATAGGACTCCAGTGTAAATGTCAGTATGTAGGTGTATGTAATGGAAGAGGAGCGATGAGGTAAATGAGACACTTTAGCAAGTAAATGCCTCAAGATACTGAAGACAGCAGAGTATCTTGGAGAAGACCTACAGAGAAAGAAGAGCTTCATCCCTCTAAAATCAGTTCTTGCTGAGAGCTCAAGGCATTTTATCTTATTGGCTTTATCAACAAATCCCATGAAAATACAAACCAACAATGAACTCATCTAACAAATTTTGTCTTGATACAACATGCACCTCTGCACAGTCTTGCTACAAAACTAAAATAATGCATAGGAGTCATACTATTGCATTTGGTGAACATATTCCATCATCAAATGAACTTGGCCTTATTTATTACGTTCAGCACTGTACAGGAACATTTGCTCATTTATGAAAGACAAATGTTACCCTCAGCAAAGGCCGTACTCAAAACTGAACTGATGAACAACTCTGACAATCTAGATTGACTTTTAGTGCCAGAGATTATAGTTGAGCAGGAGGAGAGAGTGCAGTGAAGGCATCAAAATGCCCTGGTTATTTCAGTGGGACAACTCACGTTTGAAATGTTTATTACAGCAGCAGAACATGGTTAGAGTTTGGCGTCTAGGCTCTGACCTCATCAGCAGATGTGTTTACATAGAGATTGGAAAAGGACTTTTGTGAGGGAAAGATTTGATGAGCTAATACGCTCATCTGTAATTGTTGTCGCGAGGGTTTTTAAACATCACCAGATAATTGCTGTTCAAACTAATGGTACGACTGTTTACCCTGGTGAAATACATTTTGCGTCAGCATTATGACGCTCATATTTTTGTCTGTACTGTGTAAAAATTTTAACCACTTCAGGGTGATCGGAGGCCTGGAAGAAAAAATCGTCAATGATCAAATGAGTTTGTTCAGGAGGAAACCGATTTTCATCTTCAAAAGAATCAGGCAGTCCCTTGACAAATTTAATTTATTCATCTTTTGTAGTTCAGCGTACATGGGTTGAAAAGAGGTATAAATCCACACAATGTTTTCCGGTTTTGAATTCATCACATGTTCAGTTTTCCAGTACACTTTTGACAAAATAAGTTTACCCACATCCGCTGGGTCCCACAATCAAACATGAAAAAGGCATACACAGTCTAGGATCAAAATCAATCTCTTCCATAGCAGCAAGGTGTGACATTTCTGTTTCCCCTAAATGTTCTAATAACCAAAAGGCAAAGTTTTTCCATCAGCAAACAGGCGTCTCTTATCGTACACCACTCTAAACTTTTTCAGAAATGACGAGTTTTTCAACAGAAACCCCCTTTTATCACGAGTGATATTGTGCTGAGGGGTCTCAATCACACCCTCTTAAGAGTTGTTTAAGTAACCCTCCACCAGCTCTCTGACGCTATCAAAGTTGACCCGTTCACAGCATTCCTGGGTCTGTGTAATACCCTTTACACGCAACACTACTTTCTTTTCTTTGACCGTTTGGTAGGCGTAACTCTTGGGACCGGCAGCCACAAATTCCTGAATGCTGTCACCCCCCAACTCATCCGTCAACTGACCCAAGTAGTTACCCATTTCCAGGGGAGTCTCTCCATCTTTCACCACGTACACCAAGCTGTCTGTCTGTATACAAAACATTCTCTTGCACCCGCTCCAAATAACTGTACAGCTTTAAGCGAGCGTAAGCGGTGGTGAATGCGGCTACAAAGACATTATTCACCTTGTTGGGGGGCACGACACAGCGTTCACTGTAGGTCCATTGAACCATAGCAGTTTTGTCATTGAGGAAGCTAAAGTAATTGACTCTGTATTTCCCCGAAAACATAAAGCTGAAAAATTCTTCAGGCTCACTGACAAGGGTGGTCTGAGTCAGGTTACTTCTCTGTGCAAACTTCCCCCAGAAGCTGAGACACAGTTTGGACACTTGTCTCTTTGCAGGGTTTGCCTCGATTTTGTCGGCGTCTAATTGAATACCTTGATTATCTCTATAGTCTCTGATGTACCTTTCCCCGCTCTCCTGATCCGTTGCCTCGGACGGGTACCCCGAAGCTTCCTGCTTACATTTCAGAAATGTGTGTATGTAGTTGACAAAAATGGAATCGCTCTGTCTGTCAAAGTGCCACACCTCCGTGATTTTTGCAACTCTATACCCCAACTCTAGAGCCTTGTTAAATTCAGCCGTGACCCAAACCCCCGTCAAAGCTCTGGCCTCGTCGTCGTGACAGCAAGGACCCTGCTGATTATTGATTTCTGCGCAGGTGCGGCAGAGGGTAAACACCAATTGACCGTGAGACGTTTTGTGGGGTAAAACGGGGGAAAAACAGTGCTCGTGGCGGGCACACCACAGCTCTGATCAGACCAAAGTAGTTTTGAGGCTCGTCAAAGTCTTTGTAGATGATGGTAGGGTGACCTAGTGGGTAAGGAAAGCTACAGTTGACAAACGGGTACAGGGAAGTAACATCTACATGGTGTACTCGTTCACTTTCACCCGCCGTGTACATCAACCTGACGGCACTCGTCCTACCACCAAAAAGAGCTTGGCGGGGGGAGAGGGGCTCCGGAGGCTCGAAACCCTTGAGAAACTCTCACCCCTGGATGGGATTTTTTTCATCTCCCTCCATTTGTGCTCTCTGACGACCGTACGGATACCGTGAACAGCCCTTAGCGTCTGTAATTTCTCCACAGGCCACGTGCAGCTTCATCGTACAAGTGACGAATTTTCTTTAAGATTTCACATTCTAGTTTTTTCAGCCTGCCTTTTAGCACCTCCTCTGGGATTCCGCACCACCTGCACAACTAGTTCTAGGCTGGCGTCGGACATGATTGACATGTTTGATTGTACTAACCGGTCCAGTAAGGCTTGAAAAGCCGGTAGGACGGCGTCACCCTCATCGTTAATGGAGACGGAAACATGATTTCGCACATTTTCACCAATCAACTCCAACTGTATCGCATCATTGCGTCTGACCTCTGACGTTGCTCTATCAGCCAGATCCTGAAGGATATCCATCACATGTGAATAAAATGAAGCAAAATCGGGCACACTTTGAGGAGGAAAATTTAACATGCGTCTAATTTCAAGATTGTTAAAGCGGGCTCGATACCGTTCTGGATGGATCTACCCTCTCATTTTCATTTAATGCTGAGGAGGGACCCGTGGTCGGTTGTTTCCTGACCCGGATTCCCTCCATGTTGTTGCGGGGGAACAGACTCGTCTAAATTTGGGGCGGGGGTCGGGGTTGATAAAACGCTAATGGCAGAGGAGGGTTGAAAATCATTTTGCTGTGAGAGAGTAGGAGGTGAGCTTTGTGCATGGAGCCGGAGAGCATCTTCTAAAAGATCGGAAATAGTTCTCAATGTTTTGGTCTCGAATGATTTCTGAAAAGGGAAGTGAGCTTTGTGCATAGAGCCGGAGAGCATCTTCTAAAGGTTGAAAATAGTCTTCAAAGCTATGGTCCCGAATGATTTCTGAAAAAGGATCAGCGTCTGTGATACCAACCAATTCTATAGGGGGTTGCGGCAAAATTTGGTTCAAACGTTCTACCTGGTTGTAAAAAGCCCCTAAATCTGTCTTTATCCATGTTAAAATGTCACACCTTACTTTCCAACAACGACAAAAAAAATGATGCACCTTACTGTGCAACAACTTCACAGCAACGACAAAAAAAATGATGCACCTTACTGTGCAACAACTTCACAGCAACGACAAAAAAAATGATGCACCTTACTGTGCAACAACTTCACAGCAACGACAAAAAAAATGATACACCTTACTGTGCAACAACTTAACAGCAACAACAACAAAGATTTACAGTATTTTCTCGCATAGGGCTAGAAAGGAGGAAGAGATGGTTTGTCCTACGCTTATGAGATCTCTGATGAGAGCCAGCCTCTGCGTATCATAGGAAGGGTTTTTTTCGCTCTCCCGACGTTGATGGTGAGCTTGTAAGCCGAGATGCAATGCCTCTGTAGTGAGAGAGAATATTAAGTTAAACGTTAAAAGTGTGTGTGTGTGTGTGTGTGTGTGTGTGTGTGTGTGTGAGAAACGATAAGATTTTGTTTAAAATTGTGTTGTTGAAGGTTTTTTACATATTAATCAAAAACAAACCAAATGCCAGTCACCCGTAGTATTTAGAAATGTTACTTGATTTAAGTAATCCCCTTTGAATATGTTACAAAGCAATAAAATAAATATCCTACGTTATTACCAGCCTCTGCATTGAGATTTGTTTTAAAAAAAGTTTTAGTGACTTGCCGGATTCAGCTCGCCCTGCGATGGGCTCCTTCGCCGGGCCTTCCCTCTGGAAATCGGCCGCTGCTTGGTCCAAACCCCCTCCCTCGGACGGAGGTGGAGGAACGGGTTTCTTTCTCTTCGATACCCCTTGAGCAGGCTGCTTTCCCCGGCCTTACGTACGGATGTTCCCCCCTGCCTGATCCAAACTCTCTCTCTCGGCCGGAGGTGGAGGAACGCACGGCTTTTTTCTCTTCGATGCACCTCGAGCAGACTGCCTTCCCCGGCGTTCTGTTTGGAAATCGTCCGTCTCCTGATCCGAACCCACTCCCTCGGCCGGCGGTGGAGGAAGACACGGCTTCTTTCTCTTCGGCTTGCTCAGAGATGGCTGCGCTTGGACGGGTGCTGCTGGATTTTTTACCACGCCGACGGAGTTCGGACCCTCCACAAATCGATCTCCGTCAGGCTCCTCTAGGACGGTATCGTAGTAATCTGTAAGTAAGCGGTTTCAAAACATTGAAATATACGCTGGGAATGTTGCAATTTACAAAGAGAAAATCGTAGCCTACTTACTATAAGTTGTCTGTGAGAAGGTTATACCTTCCAGCTCTTCTGAAGTAACTGTTGAAAATAAAGAAATAGGTTTTAAGTACAAAGCTGTAGGAAAAATTGAATTAACAGATATGTGTGTATATATACATATATTATTAAAGGCTTCACTTACTGGGTAACGGGAATGCGTTCCTTGGAGCCTGGTGAATATCGATCGTGGTTTCTATAAAATAGGTTTTTGTTGTTTAGACCTATTATTTTCTTCTTGATGAAAATAGACGATAGGATAGGATAAATATTATTACCGCTGTCCATCCTGCGTCTTCAGTCTTGAGTGAGTCTCCTGAGGGGTTTTCAGGCCCGTATTTTATACCGTAGCACTCTCATAACAAACACGGCGTTGCAATAAACAAACTAGCATGCGTCTTTTATCTTGTCATGCCATTTGGTCTTTTTGACCCTGTTGTTTGTCACCATGTCAGTATGTCACTGGAACTTCTGTGGAGAAAAAACAGCTGCTTCTTCTCACAGCC